>VALG01001149.1:0-24067 GCA_009835305.1 Ipomoea purpurea
AACGACATGGTATACATTTAAATTTTTACATCTTAATTTAATTTATTGTTCGTGATATATATGTTCAAATTAAAGTTTAATTTCTTTCTATCCTAAATACTAATATGTATTTAACTAACTTTTTCTTGATTCATGACATTTATAAATAGGTTTTTGTTGATGGCGAGCGTGAATACTTGATGGGGAAAAGCAGAACGTTTGGAACTTTCATAGATACGGGATTCAGTGTCTTACAATCAATAAACATTACAACCAATTAATCAAAGGAATACAGTTCGTATAGCCCCAATGTTGGAACACCATTTACCATCCAAGCTCCGAATGGCAACGAAGATTGTGAATTCTTTGGTCGATCTGGAATATATATGTTGATGCTATTGGTATTTATCATACAAGGGCGTGATTATTTCGTCACCCTCAAGTGTTTTACACAAATTAGGTTTTTTGGTTTCATTTTTCAAAAATCATTTTGAAAAAATAAAAATAAAAATCTAACAGTGATGTGACTCACTAATCAACAAAGACTAGACCTTTGCTTACTGTGCACATAGAGCCCCTTTATTTTTGAGATGTTGCTCTTTACTGCAGCGGGGTGATACTCAATCGACTATTGATCTTTTGTGACAAATTTCACTTCTGTGACCGAGATGCCCATGCGTGCTAATACAAATCTTATTACATTGTTTGAATACCTCCCTAGTTTTACCGTGCATGAAATTTTTAAATAAGCAAAGGACAATTGTCATAGGTTATGTGCATCTTTGATCGAAATACTCTATTACTTTCAAAAAGTAGATCACATATCATATTATCACATATTACAATTTATCATTATTTTTCTGCATCTCCACAATACCAATTTATTTTAAACAATAGTATAAAAAAGTATTTAAAATAAATATTTGATCTGGAAACGGGGATTAGTCTCAGTATAGTATGAGCTAAGGTGCCTACTACTGTTAAGGCCTGGCTACTCATGACATCTCGTGATCTAACAAAAAAAATATTGGTCTGGAATAAATACATTTGAAAGGCTTGCAAAATAATTGACATTTTTTTTATTTTTAATTTAAAGTGATAATCCATATTAGATTGCAATTACACTCCATTGTTGTGATGCAAATTATGATCTTGTCCCTTACAAGAAGAGTGGTCCAAGCAACTTACTTTCACATGCAAAAATTACACACCTTGGGTATCATATTGATCTAGATATAAGTATTCCTGACCCTTTGTTAAGGGAATAGCCATATCCCAACTAAACATTAAAGTATAATATGTATTGAATGGACATACTGCGTACACTGTGCAATCATATTGAATTCAATATATATATATATATATATATATATATATGTGTGAGAAAACAGAATTAAAAAAAAATATTGTAATGTTAACTAATAACTCCATGATAGCTTTTAGTATTATATATTTGATAGTTTTAACATATGTTATCAGAATTGTAGGAGTATGTAAGAAAGCTAGAGAATAAATTGAGTAGATTGAGAAAGAAATTATTGCTCGAATCATTTGAGCCGATTCGGTAGCGAGCTTGTGTATATTAAGTATTTTAGGCCGAGGAGGTGGAAGGGAGAGGCGGTGATTGGCGATTGGCGATTGGCTATCAACAAATGCAAGATGAAAATTTTGAGATTTGTAATGCATTATTCTCGTGCCATTCCAGCTCAAAAAAAATATATCAATAAAGGACGATAACATACTCGAATCCTTCAAAATATCAGCACATCTTACGTCAATGAACACTATGACTATCCTTGATATCGTATTTATAATAAGATATGTATCAAATAGCCGTTAATAGCAGATTAGAATACTAAGCGCAGTGATATTCAAAATTATCATGTAGAACAAATATTAGTTTTGGCATCCCCTCCAGCCAATAATTAATTCAGATCAAGTTATGAGAATAGGAAGGACAACAAATAAGGCAGAACTAAGGAATATGGAAATATGTATGATGAAAAACGATGATAATCCCTTTACAAAGACGTTATGTAATGGTAAATTTCATAGACAAAACTTACAAGATAAAACTACTAGATATGTGTACATTCATCCACATCATCTAATAAAGGACCTCCAAGTCTTCCTAGTCTACCTCACCAAATCAAATTGCTCAATATTTCATCCTGCCTTTTGCCACTTTCTTCCAACTTAATCATCCAACGCAAATCATGGCAGCATTGCAATTCCTATGGATAACACGATTGCTGGACCATATTGGATTGTAGCGTGGAGAATTTTTGAGATTTCCGACCTGTAAAACAAGATAAAACCCAGATAGATAATTCACTATAGCCTCTGGTACAAACCCATGTCGGCCACTAACTTTTTCCATAAGCAATAAAAGATGAAGTGCGTTCAAGGATGACGATCACAGTAGGAGGAGCAGGACCAGACGCATCGTTACCAACTGACACGGTTATACATTTTAATTTTATACATCTTAATTTAATTTTTCATTTGTGATTTTATGCTAGAATTTGCTTTCTTAGCTATTAGTACTAATAAATGTATTTAAATTAGACTAATTTAATTTTTTCCTTCATTCAGTCAACAGTGTATCGGTGATATTGGAAAAAATTTAACCGCGGATGATACTTGGTTCATATAAGTGGAACGTTTGGAATTTACTGACACACAACGCTCTTACGTATCAAACATAAAGTTCACTACCAATTTTGAAAGACTAGCGGGGCCCTTTGTGGCCCAATGTTGGAGAGCCTTTCAGTGCTGTGGCGTGTGGTTCCAATAAGAAGTTGTTGGACATCCTTGATCGCTCTGGATTCTATAATTTGATGCTTATTTGGTACTTATACCTCTCTGTAAATGATTATAACTTATCGATCTATGTCACTCTCAAATGGGCTTAAGTAAATGCGTCTTGGAACATCTATATAAATGTTGTTTTTGATTGAATAAGTTCAATAGTGTTTCTGAATAATGTTGTATTAAGCATTGCTTGTTGTTTTATGTTTGTCAATAGTGCTCTCATGAGTTTTGAGCATAATTAATAATAAGGTTGTTGTTTTATGACTTTGCTCTTTAATTTAACATCAACGATTAGCTTTTTTCTTGTTATTTTTGTCCAAGAGAATGTTGTGTGAAAATGAAAATAAAAAATCATCATGTAATGAAACAAAGAAAAACTGAATTTGAAACACCCAAAAAGTAAAACAAAAGTGATGCTATACATCCTACAAAGAAGTGTCAAGCAAATACAAGAATAATCAAAATTCATGTATCAGCAGTTAGCATATTAATGTGCCTTTCAAGTTAAATAAATTATAAGCTGTTGTAAGCTAAATTGAAGGGCACCTAATATGATCTATATTGATGTAACCACTGTACCAGTAATATCAATATAAATATGTCTTTCACAAACTTATGTTTCTGCACATTAACATATTAAGTTACATATAATCCTAAAATAGTTATGTACTTTCAATTTATTTACAAGCCAACTTAATTCTATTAAACTGAATACCACACTAATATAGTTTACATAATCTGAGTCATTTTGTGTACTAAAATCCCAAATGTAACCTAGACCACCTAGTTCAACTGGTATAATTTGCCAGCAACATATTCTTCCAAGTTTAAAAAAATAAAATAAAACTATTACAAGACCCTCTAATCAGTTGGTACTTATTTTTTAGGAAAAAAAAAACGGAAGTCTCAAAATGAATAATACCAAATTGCAATCATACTCGCAGACAATGAGGTGGACTAAATGGATCTTGTCTTACAAGAACGAGTGGATCCAAAAAACTTACTTCCCACGTCAAAAATTACCACCCCTTTAATTATATTTGTCAAATTTGAGAGTTCTAAGCTTCCTCTGTGTTGAAAAAATCAATTTGACCACCGACTTTGTTCTTTAATTAGGCCATTTTTGGTACGACCGAAAATTAGTTTGAGTATGCGATATGATTAAAACTTGTCTCATACAATGGGATTTGCTCAGAACACCGTTGTGTCGAAAACTAAAAATTTTTTTTTAAAAAAAAAGTGGAGCCGTTCACTTAAGCTCTCTGTTATCGCAGTCTTTGCTCACATATTGGTCAGACAATAAGAGGTCAACAGGCGGTTCCAAGATGTGCAAGGTCAAAGTAAAATGTCTATTTTATCCCTGTTTTGAAATGAGATTTTTTTTCTCCCGATAGCATTTTGAACGAAAAATTGATTGGAAAGGACAATTTTGCAACAAAAAAATAATGTGTACTGAGAGTTGCAAAGGTTTGAAAGCTCACAGATCAATGAGTGATTATGGCTACTGATAGTCGTGGGAACCAAATGTAAAAAAAAATTAAAAATCTAACCAAACAGGATAAGAAAAATTATGAAGAACAACATTAATAATCCTTTATTGCCAATTAAATCTACAAGCATCTCATTATAAGCTGCTTCGTCTTACACAGAAGAGTAGTTGTCTATTTATTAGTTTCCACGTGTATAAAATTCGGTGAGCCATTCAATTACTGTACTCTTGATGACTCTATTATTTGCCCCATTTTTGTCACCTGCTTCCGTACTCTTCCTTGTCGCGGATCTTACCGTAACATGAAAGGATTTGATAAAAGGTATCCCTAGAGTAACGAATTTTTTTTAAAACGCTCAAATTATCGCTATTGGAACCCGTGAGCCCAACAACAGTGTAGTAGCCAACTTCTTGTACAAAGTGTAGACTAGGATTCATACACTGCATTAGGGACTGGGTTACCATGTGTATGTGTTTATGTGTTGTCTTTTTTTGTTATTGCATTATGAAATTCTATACAATAAGAGTAAATAAATCTTGTAGCTCGGAACAAAATAATTAAATTGTGTGATATATTATGCACGTTTTTATTAGTATTTGTGTTGTAAGAAAGTGTCAATGGAATAAAGTTGTACCACTAAAATCAGATTTGAAAATAAGTTATATATGATATATATATATATAGTATACGTATTTATTATATATATACCGTATAATATAAGGTAGTATAATATCAGTGAAGTATTACGACATATATAGGTAAGTCATTAGCCTGAGGTATATATCATAGCTCTGTAATAAGTATCATATATACGTAGCTATATATCCCTATACGGTCACCCTAGTATAGCTTAAGGCTACCTGTACCGGTAGAAGGCAGCGCTCATAAAAATGACGCGCCGAGGTCTTAACCGTGTTGCGTCGGTGCGGGTCAACATTCAGAATGAGGCACAACAGTGTTAACATATGCACCAAACAGTGTAATAAAAACACATCCCCCAATGAAATGTATAAAAACATCACAAATAGCACCACACCGACTCAAAAAATAGCACCATATAGGCACATCAACCACCCCATGGTGTAATTTCCGAACAATGATATGGTGTTTTTTACTCACACTAATGGTGTGTGTCTTGGTGATGCAGGCGCTTCTGTTATACTCTGGCCTTTTGTGGCTGAGTGTAATTTCCAACGTTGAATCGGTCGCATAGTTTTGGATGAGCTATTGGTAGTTGCATGAACCGGTAAGAAATAACCGTGCACGTAAAGAGGCACTCGGGCCGGACCTGAACCCGGCCTATATTAGTACTATACGTAAAGTGCAACCTATAATAAACATATGTATAATGTCTTGGATGTTATGAAGTTAAATTCTATACTCATGAATATCCTTATATATGTTCCTTCCGTCATTCTCGATAACCCTGATTTTGTGCTAACTGGTGTTTTGTGTGTGACTTTTTGTGCGTTGGCGTTATGAAATAGTATCGTCTTTTACTTTAAAAAAGTAATCATTATCATATTATCACAATTACATATTTATCATTAATTTTTTTTTGCATTTCCACAATACCAATTTATTTTAAATAATCAGTAATAAAAAAAGTATTTAAATAAAGATAAAATTGTAAAAAGGTGCCCCTTTATAATATGCTAATTTATCCAATATCACCCCTGAATTATGAGTGGTTAAATGTTGCCCCTCAATTATCAAAATGGTGCACATATAGCCCCTCCGTAACGGACTTTGTGGTTCCCCACTGTTGTCCATCGCTGGTACTTCGAATCGATGGAGGGGAAAAAAACAACTAAAATTACATATTTACTCCGACTTAACGGTTCGTACACTAACAGGGAACCACATGCCCGTTACGGGAAGGGGCTGTATGTGCACCGTTTTGATAATTGAGGGACAACATTTACACCACTCATAATTCAGAAGTGACATTGATAATTGACATATTATAGAGGGACTTTTTTTTACAATTTTCCCCTTAAATAAAATATTGGGTTGGCAAAGTGAGAGTTGGCATTTGGCCGCCAATAAATACATTTGAAAGGCGTGCAAAATAATTGATATTTATTTATATTATTTATTTTGAAAAAAAAAAATCAGAAGTGATAATACCATATTAGATTGCAATTCACTCCATTGTTGTGATGCAAATTATATGATCTTATGTCTTTTACAAGAAGAGTGGTCCAAGCAACTTACTTTCCACATGCAAAAATTACACTCCTTCAATTATATTGATTCAGATATAGCACTACGTATTCCTGACCCTTTGTTAAGGGAATAGCCATATCCCAACTAAACATTAAAGTAGAATATGTATGATATTCCTATATCTTGTAACATTCATTCTCTATAAAAGGGACCTCCAAGTCTTCCTAGTCTCCTCACCAAATCAAAATTGCTCATTTTCAATCTGCCTTTCTTGCTTTCCTTCTCAATTATCATCCAAGAAATCATGGCAGCCTGCAATTCCTATGGATACGATTGCTGGACCGCATTTGGATTCAGCGGTGGAAGATTTTTGGAGTTTTCGACCTGTAAACAAGATAAACCAGATAGTCATTCACTATGCCTCTGGTAACAACCCTATGCCCTCACTTTTTCTAGCACTAAAGATGATGGTTCAAAGGATACAATCACAGTAGGAGGAGCAGGATCAGACCCCATCGTTAACACTGATACGGTTATACACATTTAATTTTATACATCTTAATTTAAAATTGTCATTTGTGATTTTATAATACTAAGAAGTTGCTTCTCTTAGCTGTATTAGTAACTATAAATGTATTTAAATTAGAGCTAATTAATTTTTTCTCTTCATTCATGACATGTATAACAGGTGAATATTGATAACCCGGATGAATACTTGGTTATATAAGTAACGTTTGGAATTTACCTGGTAAAGTGTCTTACGTCGAATAAAGTTCACTACCAATTTTGAGACTACGGGCCTTTTGGCCGCCAATGTTGGAGAGCCATTCAGTCCTGTGCGTGTCGTTCCCAACAAGATTGTTGGATTACTTGTCGCTCTGGATTTCTTATATTGAGTGCTATTGGTACTTTATAATTCCTGATTAAGTGATTATATTATCGATTTAATCATCAAGCTCTCAGCTTAAGTAACTGCTCCAACTCTGGAACATCTCCTCTATGTTGTTTGTTGAATAAGTTCCCAAATAGTTTGATAAATGTTGTATTAAGCATTGCTTGTTTTATGTTTGTCAAATGTGATCTCATGTTTGAGCATATATAATAAATAAGGTTGTTTTTATACCTTTGCTCTTTAATTTAACATACCGATTGGCTTTTTCTTTGTTTATTTGTCAAAAATGATTTTGAAAATGAAAATAAAAAATCATCATTATAAAACAAAGAAAAACTAAATTTTGAACACCCAAAGTAAAACAAAAGTAATGCTATACATCCTAAAAGAAGTGGTCAAGCAATGCAAATTAATAAAAAAATTATGTATTTTGCAGTTAGCATATTATGTACACCTTCAATTAATAAATTATGTGTTTGTAGCTAAACTGAAGGCACCATTAATATGATTATGGCTCTGTTTGGCAAATGTAGCTGAAAAGCTATAAGCCTAAGGAGCTGAAAGCTGAAAAGATGCTGAAAGCTGAAAGCTATAAGCTCGGAGCTGAAAAACTGAAGAGCTGTTAAGCTAGCTGTTATGATTGAAAGTGTTTGGTAAAATTAACTTTTTGATAAGATGATAGAATGTAGAAAAGAACTAAAAAATGACATCTTCATAAAATTTAAAATTGAGTGTTGTTGTAACTATTATAAATTTAAGCATTTTTCTTTAAAAAAAAGATAACATTTTGAAAATAAAACTACTCAGCATAATCATCGATCTAGAAATGCTCATAATGAAGTAGCAATATTTCTGTAAACTCATCATAAATAATAGATAATAATAATAATATACCATAATAATAGATATAAATAAGGAATAATCAATTAATAACAATAATAATATATAATTTTGCGACGAAAGTTGCGATAAGGGAAAGGAAGAGAAAGAGTTTTAAATTAGATGGGACATAAATTAGATGTTTTCTTTTAAATAATAATGATAGATGAAAAAAAAGTTAGGAAGTTAGGAGCTATTTTGGGAACATTACCAAACAGAGCTTACAGCTTATTAGTATGTTAAAATAAGCTATAAACTCCTAAATAAGCTCTGCCAAACAGGGCCTATGTTGCGTACATGTACATAAATATTATTATATAACGTAATTACAAATTATGTGTTTGCAGTTAATCAGCAAAAGACTAAAAAGATCAAATTAATAATGTCAATAGACTGCTCCGTAAATAAACTTGTTCAAACGAAAGGTTTTTACTTGAATTGCTTCACGCGTTTTGGGCACTTCTTTCCGGATGTATATAGCATTATTACTTTGGGTTTCCTAATTTAGTTTATCTTGGTTTTATAAGGGGGATTTTTTTTTTTTTTTCAAAATGATTTTTGACAAATGACCACAAAAAGCTAATTGGTATATTAAATTAAAGAGCAAAGATAAAAACAACTTATTTATTTATAAGCTCATACACGAGAGCACATACATTTGACAACCATAAAGCAACCAATGCTTAATACAACATTATATTATTCAAACCATTTGGAACTTATTCATGAACAAACAACAACACATAGACGTGTTCCAATATAATATAATGGAGCATTAAGCTTGAGAGTGACGATATAATCACGCCCTTGTATGATAAATACCAAGAGCATCAATATAGATTCCAGATCGACCAAGGAATCCAACAATCTTGTTGCCATTCGGAGCTTGGATGGTAAATGGCGTTCCAACATTGGGGCCGTACGGACCATACTCTCTTTGATTGGTTGTAATTTTTATTGATCGTAAGACACTGTACCTCGAATCTATGAAAGGTCCAAACGTTCCACTTATCCCAGTCAAGTATTCACCCTCGCCATCAACAAACACCTATTTATTTATATATAAATGTCATGAATCAAGAAGAAGTTAGTTAAATACATATTTGTATTTAGGATGGAAAGAAAACTTAACTTTAATTTGAACACAAATATAATATAATTAAACTAAATGTATACATACCATGTCGTTACGGGTGACCACCAAATCATTCCCACCTCCGCCTATTGTGAGTGTATCGGTTGAACCATTTTCATTAATGGAAGAAATGTGATACAATAGGATTAACGTTTCCCGACCCACCAGAAGAAACAACAATTTTATGGATCTTTTGATTCGGTCGGAAACTAAAAAACTTTCCGCCGTTAGCTCCTACTGGTCCGATTACGCTGTCGGTAGAAACTGATGACATGGTTTGGTTTCTTGGATGATATTTGCAAAGCAAAGGAATTATGAGAAATTAAGGTTTGGTGTGCAGAGTAGCTTAGGAAGACTTGGAGGGGACGGAGGTCCCTTTTATAGAGATCGAGTGAAGGTGCATGGTAGCATCAAAATATGAAATACATAACTTTATCGTCTAAGATATTTCAAATATATATTATATTATATTAATGCTTTTAAAGATTCACATTACACACACATATATATCAATATTTGTTAATATAATGAGTTGGTCAGCATTTACTATTCATATTAAAGAAGTACACTTAGTAGCTAGGGAATGTAAAATTTTGTTTCTTTATACTTGTGTAGTAGTCAGTATAACTTTCAAAAAAGTGTAGTAGTCAGTATTATATTTCAATAGTTATATGCTGGACTCCATCCTACAAGTCTATGTCAAACATAATTATAATGTGAAACTCTAATATTGATATGAATGCTATGTGGTTAATCAAAAAAAATATGAATGTTATGTTAAACAACATTAGGACGGACAACCTTTCCCAAATACAGAAAGTAATAACATAAGACACAATTACTAATAATGTACTTTATGTGTTAGAACAAGATTGGAGGCTAAGAGATTACCATTTGATAATGATTGAATATTTTGACAAGGTGGCAAACTGAAGGAAAGGGATATCCAACGTTGAGTAAGGTTGCCAAAGATATATTCGCTATTCGAGCTAGTTTCTACCGTTCCTTCAGAATATGCTTTCAGTACTAGTGATAGATTGGTGTCGCTTCATCGTAGTAAACTTCATCCAAACATTTTAGAGGCATTAATGTATTCTCAAATTGGTTGTTTGAAAGTAAAAAATTTTATTTGATACTAATTATTTTTAATTGATTATTCTTTACTTTATAATATTTGACATAATACTTGTAGGTAAGTGCATCTCGGGAGGAGTATGAAATTGAAGATGATCTATTCCTTTTTCATGAATTAGAATCTTAGAGGTATTTATTAAATTATAATGTTTAAAAGTTCAACTAATATACATCATTTATAATTTTACTATTTAATTTATTATTTTTTTTTTCAGAATATTAATGAATAGTTGAGAGCTTGATTACTTGAGATGTTGAGAATTGGGGATTAGTAACTTCTAATGATAAAAAATGGGTTGTTATGTTTGGAGGACATTGAAACAATTTAAATATTTGGAAATTTTGTGCATTATGTATTATATATTTGGAATTATTTAGTTATTGGTTCTTTGTGTTTCAGTAGGTTTGAGAAAGTATATGAACAGATACTACATTGTAATTAGAGCCAGACAGCCAGTAGCATTCAAAATTGTTATTTATGTTTGGAACTTAGATATTTGGGACTTTTGGAATTTGAACAGCGGTCCAAGATTGCAAGGTCAAAGTAAATGTCTATTTTATCCTTGTTTGAAATGAATTTTTTTTTTCTCCAGTAAGATTTGACAGATAATTGATCGGAAGTACCATTTTTGCAACAAAAACAATAGTCGTGGACTGAGATTGCAAGGTTTGAAAGTCGCTGATCAATTGTGATATTGTCACTATAGTCGTGAGACTAAAAGTGTAAAAAACTCTAACAAACACGATAAGAAAATTTATGAGAACCAATATTTAGGTAGCAAGTGGTTGGACAAATAGATTTGAAATTCAAAATACGTAAATACATAACATGTGCATTGTCAGTACAAATTTCATATTAGTACAAAATTTCATTTGCCAATTAAATCTACGTACAAAATCTCATTATGAGCTACGTACTTCACCTTACAAGAAGAGTAGTTGTTTATTTATTACTTTCCACGTGTATAAAATTGGTGAGCCATTCAATTACTCTCTATGACTCTATTATCCCATTTTGTCACATCTTCGTCTCTTCTTGTCACGGATCTTACCCTATTATGATGACTATTATAGGGAGCCACTGATCATATAGTGTGCTCTCGTGACTTCTTTGATGACTATTATGATGTTGAAGGAATAATCGTGAACTTATCCAATGGAGAAGGAATCACTGTGAAACACAAAGGGAGTATTAAATTGGCAGATGATATATGGTTGCAGATAGGGGTGGAAATGGGTCGAGCCGAGCTTTGAAAAATAGGCCTAGGACTGTTACGAAAATCTAAGGCCTAGGACTGGGCCTGAGCCTGTATGTAGGCCTTTTGTTAGGCTCAAGCCTGAGCCTGCAATTAGCCTGTTTGTATATATACTAGTGCAAACCACATCTGACCCTAAAATAAAATTGTATATATACTAGTGCAAACAACATCCATTTTCTAATGTGGGAAAAAGTTACTACAAAACCTTCGCAACTTCAATTCAATTTTTCTAAATCAAATAGGTACATTTTGACAATCAATTTATCATTAACACATTGTCCGTTTTGAATGTACAGTATATCAAATTAAGCTTCTTACTTGGGAGAACTTAAATTCGCTTTAACCCGATCGACTCAAATCGAAAGTGAACCAGACTCAAAACTTTGCTTCAAAATGACTATTATTTTACATGTCACTTTTAGCTCCTTTTTCAATGCATATTAGAAAACAACATTTTAATATTTTACAAGAGAATATGATGCATATGACAATGGTGAAATAAAACTATTGACACAATTAACTACAACAATATAATTTCGAGTAAAATTAGAGTATGAGAAGTAAACATGTATATTATATCACCAATTGTGAACCACAACGCACAATCACGTTAAAAAAAATAAAATTGAAGGTTATTTGTGACAGAAAAATTAGTAATCACTAATTGAAGGTGTGCATCAAATAAATATTTTGGGAGTGTTTAGTAAATAGATGTTAGCTGATTGAGTTAGTGAGTTTGATTAGTTGATAGCATTAGCTATT
The DNA here is from genome assembly GCA_009835305.1 of Ipomoea purpurea. Lineage (NCBI taxonomy): Eukaryota > Viridiplantae > Streptophyta > Magnoliopsida > Solanales > Convolvulaceae > Ipomoea > Ipomoea purpurea. The sequence goes on from VALG01001149.1 coordinate 12,514, forward strand.
GTAGAAAAATGTTTGATAAATTATGGGTGAGTGTTGCTTTCGGAAAGAAAAATTGGGAGAATAATCAAGAATGAGAGTGAAAAGAGATTATGAAGATCACAAGATTATAGGGAGAAGTAGAATAAAAGGAAATGATATTATTATTATTATTATACACCTAATAATAGGGCAACATTATATTATTTATTAATATATGCTCACACACATGAGAGCATATTAGAGAAACATAAAACATCACCGCTCATCACTACAACGTTATCAAGTCATTTGAACTTATTCAACATAATAACAACTAAAACATAAAGGTGTTCCATTGGAGCATTAAGCTTCAGAGCTGATAACGATATAATCACGCATTATAAGTACCAATGGCATCAACATAGAATCCAGCTCGCCCAAAGCACCCAACAATTTTTTGCCATCCTGAGCTGGAAGTTGAATGGCGTTCCAACATTGGGGCCGTATGGCCCAAACGCTCTTACGTTGGTAGTAAACTTTACAGATCGTAACACATCAAACCTCGTATCTATGTAACGTCCAAACGTTCCGCTTATCTCGGTCAGGTATTCATCCGCGCCATCAATATTAATCTATCCAGGCACATCATGAATCAAGAAAAAAGTTAGAAGGAAAGCAACTTAGAACATATTATATCACAAATAATAAATATTTTTGAGTACACAAATAATAAATATAATTAAAATAAAATATACAAATTAAATTATAACCGTGTCGTTACGGATGACGGTGGTTTCATTCCCACCTCCACCAATTGTGAGGGAATCTTTTGAACCATCCTTATTAGTCGAAGAAAAAGTTATACCAATGGGATTGTTATTTCCGGACCCACCAGATAAAATAACAATTTCATCGATCTTGTTCATAGGTCGGAAACTCCAAAAGTCACCACCGTTGTGTCCCAATGGACCATATGCGACATCGGTAGAAATTGCATTGTATCTTGAATGAAAATTGAAAAGCAAATTAGAAGGGAATGAAAATGAGAAAGTTTGGTGTGGAGAGAAGGAAGAGTTAATTGGAGGTCATTTTATAGAGAGTGAATTGAAGTTAAGTGGTAGGGTAAAATACATACGTAATGAGTTGTGGAACTAATTTTTGGTCACGTCGGAAGTGAGTTCCTACTATACTTGCCATTTCCAGCATAACATGCATAACAGGTGACTGTACAACTTAATTTGATGGTACCTAGCTTGTGTCTACAATTATAACATATTATGTGTCAGTATTAACAAATTATATGCATGTAAATAAATTGAAAGCACGTTAACTATAGAGATAATATGTTAACTACATGCACCAATTAACATATTCTGTGTCTGTAGTTTAAAAATTATGTGTCATTTAATTCATTTAATATGTTAACGACAACACAATTTTTGGACTAGTGTCTACAATGCGAGGTAGATTCTCGTCCATGGTATAACATTTGTAAGAGGCAAATTTTACTGTAGACCATGGTCTATGTAGCAGCGTGGATAATGAAATATGTATCATTTTAATTACACTTCAGTTTCATTTGATAATATTGCTATGTTTTTTAGTTTCATTTTCCTCACACATTAGTTTCATTTGATAATCACATTATTTCTTGATCTCTATTTTTTGTTTCATTTTCCACACACACTAGTTTAATTACAATAATATTCATTTGACAATATAGGTTATTGTATGACTTTGAATTTTAGTTTTATTTTCCACACACACTAGCTAGTTTAATTATAGCAAATACTAAAGTATCATTTTAATTATACTATAGTTTCATTTAACAATAATTTGCTCTATTTTTTTTAGTTTCATTTTTCACACTGCGCACACTAGTTTCATTATGATTTCAATTTTACTACAGTTTCATTCGACATCATGATCCACACAGTGACATTTCACCAAAAATATATTGATAAGAATCAAATATACAACCTTTTGGTACGAAAATCATGTTTCATCCACTCTTTTGAAGTAGTTACCCAAGCCTTTCTTGCCAAGTTCAATGATTTAAAAATAACTATAATTATAATTATTCATTACGGGTGAGTGAAAAGAGATTATCAAGATGAGAAGATCAGAGGGAGAAATAGAATAAAAGGAAAGGATATTATTATTATACACCTAATAATAGGCGCAACATTATTTATTAATATGCTCACACACACGAGAGCATATGAGAAACATAAAACATTCACCGCTCAATACAACGTTATCAGACCATTTGGAACTTATTCAACATAACAACCAAAACATAAAGGTGTCCCAAGGGAGCATTGAGCTGCAGAGTAACCATATAATCACGCATTATAAGTACCAATAGCATCAACATAGAATCCAGCTCGCCCAAAGAACCCAACAATCTTGGCGCCATTTTGAGCCTGGAAGTTGAATGGCGTTCCAACATTGGGGCCGTACGGTCCCGAACTCTCTCACGTTGGTAGTAAACTTTACAGATCGTAACACATTGTACGCCTATCCATAAAAGGTCCAAACGTTCCTGTTATCTCGGTCAGGTATTCATCCGCGCCATCGATATTAATCTATCCAAACACATCATGAATCAAGAAAAGTTGGAAGGAAAACAACTTAGAACATATATAAATCACAGTAATAAATATAATTAAACAAAAATATATATACAAAATTAAATGTATAACCGTGTCGCTGCGGATGACGGTGGTATCTGTCCCACCTCCACCAATTGTGAGGGTATCCTTTGAACCAATCTTATTAGTCGAAGAAAAAATTAAGCCAATGGGATTGTTATTTCCGGGCCCGCCAGATAAAACAACAATTTCATTGATCTTGTTCATGGGTCGGAAACTCCAAAAGTCACCACCGTTGTGTCCCAATGGACCATATGTGATATCGGTAGAAATTTCCATTGTTTCTTGATTGAAAATTGAAGAGCAAATTCAAAGGAGAATGAAAAATGAGAAAGATTGGTATGGAGAAAAGGAAGAGTTGAAGGTCTTTTTTAAAGAGAGTTAATTGAAGTTAAGTAAGTGGTAGCTTAGGGTGAAATTCATACCTTATGAGTTGTGGACCTAATTTTTGTTCACGTCGGAAGTGAGTTCCTAATATAATTGCCAGGCCAGCATAACATGCATATATGGTGACTGCCCAACTTAATTTTATTAATTACATACACATAATAGGTTAACTACAAACACAGAACATGTTAACTGCATATTATGTGCTTGCAGAATATATTATATCTCTATATTTAACGACTTAACGTGCACTTCCGACGTGACCAAAAATTAGTTGCACAACTCATTACGTATGTATAGCATTTCACCCTACCACTTAACTACTTCACTTTTATCTCTATAAAAAAAAAAATAGACATCCAACTCTTCCTTCTCTCCATACCAAAACTTTCTTTATTCTCATTCTCCCTTTAATTTGCTTTGAATTTTCATTCAAGAAACAATGGCAGTTTCTACCGATGTTCGCATATGGTCCATTGGGACACAACCGGTGGTAACTTTTGGAGTTTCCGGCCTAGAAACAAGATCACTCAAATTGTTATTTCAATTGGCGGGCCAGGAAATAACAAGAACATCCCATTGGTTAACTTTTTCTTCCACTAATCCGGATGGTTCAAAGGATACCCTCACAATTGGTGGAGGTGGCTCAGATACCGCCGTCGTCTGTAAAGAAACGTTATACATTTAATTTTGTATATTTCTGTTGATTATATTTATTATTTGTGACATGTTCTAAGTTGCTTTCATAGATTCCAACTTTTTCTTGATTCATGATGTGTCTGGATAGATTGATATTGATGGCACGGATGAATACCTCACTAAGATAAGTGGAACGTTTGGACCTTTAGATAGGTCGTACAATGTGCTACGATCTATAAAGTTTACTACCAACGCCAGAGAGTCGGGACGTACGGCCCCAATGTTGGAACGCCATTCAACTTCCAGGCTCAAAATGGGAACAAGGTGTTGGGTCTTTGGGCGAGCTGGATTCTATATTGATGCTATTGGTACTTATAATGCACCTGATTATTAAGTGATTATATCGTTACTCTGATGCTCCATTGGAATACCTTAATGTTTTAGTTGTTACGTTGAATAAGTTCCAAATGGTTTGATAACGTTGTACTGATGAGCGGTGCATGTTTTATGTTTCTCAAATATGCTCTCATGTGTGTGAACATATTAATAAATAATGTTGCACCTATTATTAGGTGCATAATAATAATATCCTTTCCTTTTATTCTTACCCCAAATACTGCTCACTAAACCATTTAGTTAAGTCTGTGCGGGTACCTTTCCTTTTATTCTATTTCTCCCTCTAATCTTCATATAATCTATTTTCACTCTCATTCTTGATTATTCTCCCAATTTTTCTTTCCGGAAGGACACAATCACCCGTAAATCCGTAATAAATAATTATAACGTAACTATATATAGTTATTTTTAAATTATTGAACTGTCAAGAAAGGTATAGATAACTTCAAAATGAGAGTTCATATCCTATATATACACATGTCCTGTTTGTAAAATAGTTAGTATTTTTGGCTTATCTAATTTGATCACTATTAATGTTTTGACTTAGTTAAAAAATCAATATAAGTGTTTGATTAATTAGTTTTTTTTTGTAACTCCAAATATGCTAAAATTCAAAAAGCTGCTAAAAGCAACATTTTCAATTAACTTTTTGAAAAAAAAAAAATTATATCAAACAACTATCAACTAGTTAATTTACCAAATATTTTTACACTGAGTTATGTTATCAACTAGTTATAAAATTCTAATTAACACAATCATCTAACAGCTAAATAGCGCAGCTATCAGCCTTATCATCTAACCGCCATTTACCAAATGTCTTTGGGAAGAGTTGCGTTTGAATGAAACTCGAACAGGATATTCAATTAAGGGTCCGTTGAAACCAGGAAAATGACTTCTGGGAAAATGGTCATTTTCCGGAAAACATTTTTCCTTCCGAACTGTTGCGCATTCTGAACACCGTTTTTGGTGTGTTTGGTTCCAATTCGTGGAAAAGCAGGTCTATAAATGTCTAATCAGAACATTGTTAATCTATTGTTATTAGAATATTAGCAAACATTGTAAGGATAATAGATCAATAGAGTTATGCAATGATTTAATTTAGGGGGCAATTATAAAAACAATAGCTAACGTTTCAAAAAAAAAAGTCAGATAACTATAGCAAAAGTAATTGATGGTGGTGGGTGGTCCGGTGTATGCTGGTAGTGTGCTTAGTCGATTTATATACATAAGTATAGATAATAAAATGAATATACATCAATGGAATAGATAGATAGTAAGTAACTGGGTGGTGTCATGGTGTAGAGTAGCGCGCTAGGCGGTGGTGGGCCGGTTGGGTGGCGGTGTGATTGGTGGGTGGTTCCCCCGCGGTGCGTCGGCGAGGTGGCGGGTGGCGAGCGGTGTTGCGGCGGTTGAGTCTATGGTCGTTGGGTCGCCGCCGCGGCGGGGTAGGTGTGTTGCTGTGATGTTGGTGTGAGTAGACGGATGGGGGGGACGACGGTGTATGGTCGTGCGTCCTGCGGCGCGGTGTGTGATGATTGGGTGGACTATGGTGCAGTGCGGCGTGGCGGGGTATGGGTTGGTAGCTTGGGGTTGCGGCGCGACGGTCGGCTTGCAGCCCGACGTGGGTTCTATCGGTGGCGGTGACGCGGTATGGTGGTCGGGTTCGCGGTGATATGTGTGTGGGTCGGGTCTGGGTGGCGGCGTGAGTGGCCGGGTGGTATGGTGGTGGCTCGAGCGGCGGTGTGTGGTCTGGGTGTCTGCGGTTGTGGATGGTGGGTTGAGGTTGCGGCGGGCGTGGGTGGGAGACGTAGTCGTGCGGCGAACGGTGGTGGGGTGCGGCGTGGTACATGAGTGGTTGTCGTGGTGGATGCGCGTGGTTCTGAGTTGGTGCTGATGGTTGGTGTTTGCGGCGACGTGGTGCGTGTGGGCATGCTGGGTCTCGGAGTGGCTTGGCGACTGTAATGGGGTTGCGACGGTGGTGCCGGCGTCGGTGATGCGGGTGGCTGGTGGTGGGTCGGGTCGGGCGGGGCCGGTGGGGCGGTAGCGGGCCGTATGGTTTGATGCTGTCGGCGACCGGTGTATGTCGGTAGTGGTTCGGTCGGTCGGTCCGGCCGTTAGGTGTTGATGATGTTGCGGTAAAAGGTTGACAAGAATGACTTCCCCAAAAAAAGGGGAAGCTGCGACTTTTCCAGTAAAATTGCGTCATTTACTCCAATTGAGGTCTTCCACCCCAATTTTCCTCGTTGACCAGCATTTTCCGAGATAGTACATAAACACCAAAAACCTGAAAAAATTACTTCCAGAAGTCATTTTTCGCCCGGGTTCAAACACGACTCCTAAACTCGAATTGCAATTCACAAAAACTGGATATCAATGTGCTATACCAATTAAAGGTGTATAGCATGCTGATATGGCTGCTAATATGTAATTAACGGGTATAATGATATGGCGCTTTGATGTAATTAAGAAACTAATAAAAATTTTTTTTTTTGACAAAAGAAATAATACTAATTTGATCATTCCTAGATAACAAGGTAACTTCAATTCATGTTAGTTCATTAACTGCATGACCAGTATGTAAATTTTATCGTAACTGTTGTGAGAGTATATAACAAAGAATTAAATTCATAATCTTCATTACAAGTATAACAATCGTATACTAGTTGTGGGCTCACTGGTTGACCGCTGATCCTTTCATATCAGATCAAAAGAAATAGTTAGAATTTTGTGGTTGTAAAAGCACTACAACCATTATAAGGTGGGCTATATGCAAATGGAAATAATTTCAGAAAATCGATCGTATGTTACCTGGATGCTAAAGGGGAGGAAAGGTTAGGCTATTTTAGAGCTTAACAGCCGGTAACTAAGAGGAATGGAGAGGGAAGATAAAGAGGTATACTGCTTTGCATCCGTGATCATCAAGACCACTAGGCACACAATATCTCTCTTGGCACATGAAAATATTGTTCGAATCTTTCTCTTCATTAATTCTTGCCCGCTCACAAAACTATCCTCGGTATGCCGCCTGCGGTATGATAACTGAAGACATCTGACCGAAATAGTTTAATTTGCCCTAAAAAACAACATTTTCTGTCAAGGTCACCTAAGCACAAATGATCATTCGCCGAGAAGTGACCAAATGACTCTATAATATAATATTAACAAGTACGAAAGTATCAAAAGCTGTGACACAGAAAAAGCATGAGTTTAAGGAGTAGTTCACGAATGGTGCACGAGGGTAAGCTGCGGTGTACGTGTTTGGAATGACGATACCCATACTAGCTATAATTATTTGTCGAACTAGATTTTTGTGTCACTTCTGCGGCTGCGCTCGGGTGGGGCGCGGGCGCGCTTGCGGCGCTGAGCCGTGCGCGGGGGCGGCCGCTCGGGCGTGAGGGCCGCGTCGGGGACGCTCTCGTGGTTCGGGCGGGGGCGGGCCCGCGCGCGGGCATAGCGTGGTGGGGTTGCGGTAAAGTTTTGCATAACAGTTGCGTTCAGTAAACGTACAAAACTTACAAGTTCAGTAATCCACATCAAATCAATGACCTATGACATTCTTAATTTGAGCCCGGCCTAAGAATTTCCTCATAAAAAATTAAATAACAGTTTGTACTGTACCCACTGCAACGCTCGGCTATCTTCTACCTTCATAGTGCCAAAACACCGAAGGCTAGGCACGATAAAATAAAAGTTGGGCAGTCACTCTGATATGCATGGTCGGCCATATAGGTATCTGGTCCCTGCCGCAAGACTCACCTTCCAGCGTGAACAAAAATTGGTTCCACAACTCGATTGTACGGTAGGCTGCTAATATTCGGGCACCCTAACGTTACCGCAGCTTAACCTCTCTACTCAACTCACCTCACGTAGTAAAAGATCGCTCAAGCTCTTTCTTCGCTCCACACTGAAGACTTTCTCATTTTCGATTCTGCCCCTTTCTTTTCCGATTAGTCATGTCAAACAACAGATTGTGCCGATTTGCTACCCGATATCGCATATTGGTCCATTGGACACTAACCGCGGTGGTGGGTTTTGAGTTCCGAGCCTGAGGAACAAGATCAGATTCAAAATGTGTATTCATGTGGCGGGCACGAGGGCTGCATAACAATGCCCATGGTATAACTTTTCTGGCCACTAAGAGGATGCATGTTCAAACGATACCATCACACATGGGTTGGACGTGGGACAGAAAGACAACTCTAGCATAATGACAACGGTGATAGATTTATTTCTTGTACTTCTTTACTTTATGATATATATTATTTCTATTTGTGAGTGTCAGTATCACATGTTTACCTTGCTGTCCTTGCCAACCTTTCTCAGTTGCATTCCCAGATGTGCTGGATAGCATTTGAATATGTGATGCGCTGAGCATGAAACTGCTGACCGGGATAAGCGCGCGTTGGAGCTTCTCGCAGAGTAGCGGACAATGTGTCGGCGGGCCACTCTGGATAAAGTCCTTATACCAACGCCGAAGAGAGTCGGTGACGGGCCGCAATCTTGGAACACCTTTCACCTTCCGCCAGCTCAGACGATCGCCGTAACAAGCGATGTGGGTCTCTGTCTTGGCGGATGGTCTGGGAGGTAGGATAGCGGTTGATGCTATCGCGCGTACTTTGATTAACGCACGCTGATGAGGTGATTCAAGTGGGTGGGCATGGGATATATCCGTACTCTGAAGCTTAATGCTCCTTGGACGACACCTTTATTTCTTGGATGTTATGTTGAATAAATTGGCCAACTGCGTCGGGGATAAACGTTGACCTGGGGGAGCGGTGCATGTGTTTAGGTTTCTCAAATATTGTCTTGATGTGTGTGGAAGCGATCTAGAGTAATAACTCATGTCGCTTTGACTAGGATTTATTTCTCCCCTCTCATCGGTTAGTAATCTCGGTTTCACTCTCATTCTTGTATATTCTCCCAATTTCTTTCCGGACAGCACACCTCGGTCACCCGTTAAGTCTATCGTTTACTAATGTTAAAAGTTAAAAGTACATGAGAATCTAAAACGACGTCAAAACAGCATGCTACACTACACTGAAGATTTAGATTAAACGTGCGAGTTAGGTCTGAATTCATCCACGCCGAATAATAAGAGGAATACAAGAATGGACAACGTCCGGCGTAACGATCAAAGTATGTCACGGGAGACAATTTATAACAGTAATACCAAGCTGGTAGTTGACTGAACGGGCTGTAACAGCAACGGTTACATGTAGTATATTAGGGCACAACAAGTGAGTCCTAAAGGGCAAAGCGATGAGTGTTTTTACTCCTCAATGTGACCCGTAACGCGGAGCCTGAAAATGATGGAGATACCAGTTACACCACTTCTAAACGGGCCGGCGTCCCACATAGGGCTCGGTCAGGGCTCGTCGTCGGTCGAGGGCGTGTGCCGACATTTGACCCCGGTCAAGCGGTGGCGGCATGGGTGCGGGTGGCCGGCGTGGGGGGTGGTGGGGGGGGGGCGGGGGCGGGCCTGCGGGGGCGGGGGGGAGCCCTTGAACCCAAGGCCGGGTCTTCAATACTTCATCGTTTCCGGTTGCATTGGCCCCATTCCACATATGTCCCCATCAATTCGAGTCTCTCAAGTGCCGTAAACGTCACATTGGTGCACAACTAAGGCGATATTAAGGCCCCTAAATTCTGCACCAATTAAGGTAACTAAATTAAGTTCTCCTTAGATAAAAAGGATAACTGACATTTATGTTAGTTATTGAATACAACCATGTAAATGGGTATTGGAGGTTAATATATCTGTCCAGAAGTTAGAAGAGGGCTAAATCATGGGCTACTTCAACGCTGAACCATACAGCGCCGATCATTGTCGCCCTTGAGGACTCTGAAGCCCTGACCGGATTGCTTCTAAAGTTGTCACATCTCATGGACCATGAGCTACCCACGCGTGGTTTTATATCTGTGGGGTGTTACTATGATATGGTAGAGAATAAGGGGCAATAGTAACTTTATATTAGTGAAGGTATGTCATTGGTTTTTTTTTTTTTTTTTTCGACGGAGCGGAAACCAGACCGACCTTAAGTATCACCAATCCATACATGACAAGATGCAATTGCATCGTCACTAAAAACGGATCATGTCAATAGTGTCTAACTGATCGAAGAGATGTTGAAACAAGTAGATGTAACCTCCACTCTTCACAGTAAGTTGTTAAAGTCACTACAACCAAGGGGGTGTATATGTAAATGGCACATAATTTACAGAAATATGACTGCTATGGTTGACCTTGATATAAAGGACCAAAGTAGCGTACGCATTCACAGCACATCGTATTATATGAGTTTTCTCGAACCCATAATACTTGTTATTACGATTATACGCTTAAAACAGACAAGATGGCAACTGCATGAGAACTCGATGATTTTATTCATCGAATAAGAATGCATTGAGGGTATAAATTGCTGAATGTTCTTAATGTCTATCTACCAATAGCAACAGACCTCGGTGTCTTTGGCGATGAGTAGTGATTTGCGGCTGACAATCAGGGGATCGGAGCTGCCGCTCGACCAGGGCCGACGATGTGAGGTACCTACCAAGAGTGAGGGGAGGGTTCTGCTGCGCAGATGCGTCGTGTCGCTCTCTTAGAGAGTTAGATGGTCATAGCCGTGGGTTGAGGGAGTCGTAGGGTGCACAGCAGGTTGGGCCTCTGAACCACATCTTTGGAAGAGCAGGAAGCTGACGCTCCTAAATTGGAGCGTCATTGAGGTTGAATTTAGTGCGGATCAGTATCTAACTCTTGTGCTTTTAATTAATAACTGAATCAGTGTACCAAAAACTATGTGATGCTTAATAAATAAATAATAAATACTAACTTCAGGGACAATGCGATTTCAAGTACTAGGAGCACTTCCCTCCAACGATAGAGGTTTTTGTCCATCCACGACCTTCGATTCACACCGATGACATGGATAATAACAAACACTTGATAGTCCTTGAGTGAATATATAACGGCGATGCAGTGCATGTGACAATGGAGTCGGAACGTAATTAATTAAAAGAATTGGGCATGACTGACAACTAAAATAGAGGTTTAGAATGTAGAGAGTTCAATTAGTTAGGAACTAAAAACGAGGAGGTGTAATCATTGGATGGTAGTGATGAATATGCACCAGGTTTAAGTGAGATTGCTTAACTTCTGGATTACCGAACCCAAATTTACCAGGTTAGAGACCCTAAATCCTAAATGGTACTTTCTGAGTAAGCTTAGCGTGGCTTGTCATAGACTTAATTTTGTGACAACGACGTTGATTGTGGCTCTGTACCACTCGGCGTATCTCTATAAAAAGCACTATGTGGTGTAAGCCATGAAGAAGTTCTTTGTCAAAGAAGAGGGCTATTTGGAGCTTACCTTGCCTGCTCGGTATAGCCCGGGACTAAGCGCCAGGCGCGACCCCTCTTACGTATATTCCCGTCAGAGAGTGTCCCACTCTGGATCTCACATGTCTATTTCTCTACATAGCATAAACGAGGACTTTTTGTTTAAGCTAACGATGAGACGTCGA
>VALG01001151.1:6315-26200 GCA_009835305.1 Ipomoea purpurea
TCGGCTCTTGTGGTCGGTCTATAGCGTCTACCCTAGAGTCGGCCTCCAAGGTCTACCCTTGCCGATGTCGACCTCCGTATTGATTGGTCGGAAACCTATTCTTGTTGATCGCCCTATTTGTGGGGATTAGTTAGAATTTCTACTTTAAATAAGCATTCTTTGTTTTGTTGACACATCCCATGTCTTCTCATAACATATTGAATCATCAATGCAATTACAAAACTACTTTGTCTCTCTAAAATTAAACATCCTTGTCTTTATACATTATTTATCCTCTAATTAATCGTGTTAATTGATTTGTGATCATCTTGGATTAATTTTCTTTATCACCAACACTGATTTGTTGGCTGATGCGCACACGCCTGAATTTTAAATGAATTTTGATGATTTGTTGTTCCTAAATACGACTGGGAGTTGAAGGTTGTAGCTCAATGTTATGTTGTTGATGAGAAACATTGATCAATTCAACTCCTTTTATGTAATGACACCAAAATAGTCATTAAGTAAATTGAAAAATCATATATATTATAATATATATATATATATTATAATTATATATAGTATAATAATATATAATACTAGTATATTCATTGCATATATTACCTAAAAGTAATGTTAGACATAAAGACTTGATTATAAGAATGTTATTATGCTTTTTCATTTAAAATAAGACAATTTTCTCTAATAATCTCCTATACAAAGAAAATAAACAAAAACCATATCTGATTTGTGATAAGAGACTACTCCGGTAATTTTCATTCCCAAGCAATTTTATCTTATTCTTCTCCCAACAATTTTATCTTATTGTTTCTAAGAGTCAGTAATTTAAATGGGAGTTAATTACCGAAATGGTCCCTTGACTATAGTGAAATTACCAATTTGGTTTTTGACTATTTTTCTTGGACTAATTAAGTCTTTCAACTTTAAAATCTTAACTGATTTGGTCCTCCGTTTTGTTTTGTCATTAGACAGTCTGTTAACTCAGGACCAAATTGGTAATTTCACTATAGTCAAGAGACTATTTCAGTAATTAATTTTTGAAGAAAATAGTGCATGTGATGATCGAAATGGTTCCTTGGCTATGGAAAAATTACCAATTTGGTCCTGATTTAACGGATGTCTAATGGCAAAATAAACGAAGGACCAAATTTAATTGGTCAAGAAAATAGTCAAGGCCAAAAATTGGTAATTTTACTATAATCTAATTAACTTTTTAAATGGTTTGAAAATTCTGATTTGTGATAGAGAGAAACAGTAGAGTAATATTTAATGCCAAATATTGAATATGTAACAAGTACATCTCTTCTTTTTTTCTTTTTTTCTTTTTTCTTAACAAGTACATCTTTAATGTGTAGTCGTGTAGAGACTTGGTATGTTTAAATTGGCATGATTTAGGGTGTGTTTGGTTTGTACAAGGGAATCATAATTGAAATGGAAATCAAATACATGGTAATGATAATGAGTTTTGGTTAAAGTATTTTGCACATTTGATAGGAGGGTAGAATTAGAATGATTATCAAATATTATGTATCATTCTATAATGGGAATAAAGGCTTTAAAAATACAAAAATAAAAAATTAAGCCATTTGATCCTAATATAACGGCATCCAAAACACTAATATAAACCAAAAAAATTAAAAAAAAATAAAATTTAAAAACACTAATCCAAACTTAAAAATCATATATACCAAAGATGAAATGATAACCGATTTTTAATTAGGGAATGATGTTTTTAAATTGAATAAGTAATCAAATCTCATAGTTGTATTTTTAAAAAAAATCAACTAAACACTAAATATGATTTTGATTCACATTCATGTAGGTGTGTAAACTCATAAACCAAACACGTTCTTATATATAATTTGATTGTTTAGAACCAAATAATGTAGTATATGTGTATTAATATAATTTGCAGTACATCTTTTATTTAATTAGAGTATAGTATATGATGGCAGGCAACATTCAGTACATTTGCTCAGTAACTCATTAATTAATATGGTTGAGGCAGAATCATGAACATACAGCTAGCATATGTTCCAGGAAGCCGACAGTGGAGCTGTCTTTATGGCAAACTTAGGACGTTACGGAGTGAGAGGGACATCCAAACGAGATTTTAGGAGAACTCACAACACCCCAACTTTCTCTCCTTCTTTTTTTAAAAAAAAAATAAAAAAATACTTTCAGAGCTTATGCTAAACTAATTAATTCTAAATCTATACGAGCGTCAACAATAGTGAATAATGCACAAATTCTAAGAAAAAGTAAGTAATGGTGGAAGAGAGAAGTAAGAAAGAGAAAAGTGGAGAGCATCTGCAAAGGATTGGGTTATTGCAGCAAAATGATAATGCCTCAGCAGCTCAACTGTTGCGTGGCGTGCCTAACATGTAACATTAATCTGTTTTAAAATAGTTTTGTTAATTTTTTTTTCTCTCCCTCCCATATTATATTTTCTAATCACACTTACAAAAATCCCTTAAAAATCGCAACGGAGATCAACTATTGTGGGTGCTGTAAGGACTCTCAATACCCATACTCAAGGATGCTCTGAGAGGGAGCCAAAGGGGGGCAGGGGGCAGCTGCCCCCCTCACCTCATATATAGTCTTTGTATATGTATATATAGTACATGTTTTAGTACTAGTATAAAACAAAACTATAAAATGTTAATAAGAGTTTGGCTAGATTAAGTGGTAAGAGCACATATTTGGCAATAGTGAGATTAATGGTTCAAATCTTGGCATCAATGTAGTTTTACAATTCATATTTTGTTATGTATATTTTTATAAAGTTTCGTTCATATCCAACAATATTTACGACTATATTTCTTTAAGTAATTTATTTATTTATTTTTAAATTATTTCTTTTGTTTAAATGTTTCGCCTTTACTAAAAAAAAATTCTGAATCTGTCCTGTATTGTTTCGACCCCCATCAGAAGGAGGGTAAATCCCAATTCAGCCAATCAGTCCTCAGTTTCCATCCACCCCTGCATGTATTATGTATACTCTACACACAAAGAGTTTTTTTACCTTTTTGAGTTTTGAATCTCCCAATGATCCTTATATCTTCAATGAGAATCGAACTTCACCCAACCATTATCTTCAATGAGAATCGAACCTCACCCAACCACTAAAACAAAAATTTCAAAGTAACCTTTAAACAATTGAACTAAACCCGTCACACCATCCCTCTCTTTTTTTTTTCACTGTTAATGGTGTTTGCAGGTCAAAAGTTTTGTATCAGCCATGCTCCTATATCAATGACCCTTTTTAGTTCCTGACACAAGGTAACAGCAAAGTCAAATCCACCATTAACAGTGGGAAGCATTGGGAAAATGATCTAATTTAAGATAGATCCTACTATATATATATTCTTGATTCTTGATTGATTTAATTGATGTGTTTTATATTAATTAGTTGCATTTCAGGTTTTAAAACTTTTAGATGGTTTACATCAGAGACAGGATATTCCAATTCAGGGCTACTTATCCAATACCGTTTTTAGTATCTTTGTTCTGATTCTGTTCAACAATATTAATGTGTATATACTATATAGTGTGGAAATCAAAGAGTAATATATATATATATATATATATATATATATATATATATATATATATATATATATATATAGAATCGCACTCAGGTGCGAACGGCTCGCCCAGACGCGAAATAGGAATGAATTCTGTTTGTCCACGTGTCCAGATCTAATGATGAGAAACACTGATTTTTTTAAAAAACACGCGGTGGCATTTTCGTAAATAATTGAAAATCGAAGTGCATGTAAAATGTATTATAGGTGCAAGTAAAAATTTACACTGAGCATCAATACTTAGTTGCACTTATAGTTCTAAGTAGTTGCACCTATAGTTCTAAGTAGTTGCACACATAGGTATAAGTAGTTGCATCTAGGTGTATGAATGTTAGCGAGTGGTTTTCAGGAGTATTACTACCCGCGAACTCAGATCAATGAATGTTAACAAGGCAAATTACATGCACTTATAGGTGAAAGTAGGTGCACTTATAGTTATAAGTAGTTGCACACATAGTTATAAGCACACCCAAGTGAATGAATGGTTGCGGAAAGTGAATGCGAACAAGGCAAAATTACATGCACTAATAGGTGAAAATAGGTGCACTTATAAGAGATTTTACTTGCACTTCGATGTTCAATTATTTACGAAAATGCCACTGCGTTTTTTTTTTAAGTTATTAGATCTGGACACGTGTCGCGCGCTGATTCGTTCGCATTTCCTTCCTGGGCACTTATTCGCACCTGAGTGCGTCCCTATATATATATACTAGTTTTTACGCGCATGCGCGATTGAGAATAATGCCCAATATTTTTTTTAATAAGTACTTTAAATATATCAAGGCAGGATTATATTAAGTATTGTTCATTGCATAAATAATTGAATATGTAATTCTAAGTTACAAATGCAAGAATAATATAGTCAAGATTGATTATAATTTTCAATAAAATAATTGTGTGGTATGGTTGAAACCAAATACGGGACATAAGGGAAAACAAATAAAATTAGGCATAAAATTTTAAATATATACTAATATTGAAGAGCTAATGTTGATTGTCAAACAAGGACATTGCGGGGTAGTTTTCCACTTAAATTTGTTGTGTAATTTGAATACTCTTTTTGTAAATAAATCTCCCAAGTAGTTAATATGATTGACTTAATTTTTTTTATTTTTTAAAAACAATTATTATTATTATTATTATTATTATTATTATTATTATTATTATTATTATTATTATTATTATTATTATTATTATTATAACCCTTAGGTCATTTTACATGTTAATCTAAAAAGCTAATTTTTTCAAATATCTTTTTACCCACCGTTGATATAATTCGCTGGTCAAATAAGCTAATATAATCCGCTAACGCTAACCGCTAACACTACTGATTGTCAAACAAGACATTACGAGATAGTTCTCACTTCAATTTGTTATGTAATTTGAATACTCTATTTGTCAACAAATTTTTCAAGTAGTTAATATTATTAACTTTTATTAATTATATTTTTCTTAATTTTTTTCATGGTATTAATAAAATACTTGATAAATAATATATAACATTATTTTGTATTATAACTTTGATATTTAATTAAAAAAAATAGTGTACAAAAAAAGATAATAGACAATGTAAGTGAATATAATCAATTGATGAATTTGAATGTAAAGAATTTTTAAATTTGGAGAAAAATAAAGAAATATAATATAATAAAATTATTTCTCTTAATTAAATTTAATTGATAATGATAATTTTTTTTTTTTAATTAAAGACATTGTAGGACAATGTAGCGAAATATAATCAATTGATGAATTTGAATGTAAAGAATTTTTATATTGGAGAAAAATAAAAACAATATACTACCATGAAATTATTTTCTTAATTTAATTTATTGGAAATATAATAATTTTTTTAATAAAAACTTGTAGATAATAATTCTAAATTTAATGATCGAAATGAATATGTATGTATTTTTTGTTGTACTACTAAATTATTATTAAATTCATTTTTTTGAATGTTACTCAAATTATTATAATTTAATAAAAGTAAAATAACGTACTAAAAAAATATGCCACTTTGAATTGGGATGGGGTTCGAACTTCGAACTTAAGACCCTTCTCTTATTGAAATCAATGAATAAAGTTCAACGGTTGAATCAACAGAATTACGGAAAGGTAAGTATTCATAACGGGACATCGAAAAGTTAACCGGAAAATCCATATTCATTAAGGATAAATTCAGTAAAAATATTAAGAAAAAATTAATCTGATATCAAGTTCCTGAGGCCCATTCATTTGATTAAAAATCTGTGACGGACACATTTTCTCACCCATTTTAGAAGCCTAACTCTCTTGGGCTCTTATTATATAGTAGATAGTTAGTAGATAGTATAGTATAGTATAGAGAGAGAGAGAAGAAGAGAGATGTTATTCAATGAGGACAGTATATTATAGAGGACTGGGCGAGGAACCATATGTAGTGTGGTGGCCATTAGCCGATAATGTTGTCAAAAACTGTTGGTGTAATTCTGGACCTCAGTCCGCTATAATCCAACTGTAATTACCATGAACACGGAAAATACACCATTGGGGTGTTTACTTGGTTGTTTTATATTACACTAATTGGGTGCATGTTGTCAACACTATTGGTCATGGTTGTCAACACTGTTGGTGTATTCTGAAACCGCCCCGCTATAAATGACAATTGTGAATTACTATTAACACCCCACACTTACCAAAACACTCCGAAATCTCCGAATTACTACTGCCTTAGATTCAAACTGATTCAACCGAACAGGATACGACCACACTGGCCCACCTAATACATGACCACATATGAACGATCTAATATGAAGTAGTAGTACGTATCACTATATATATCATAGATTATATATATAAATATACTAAATAAAATATAAATAATAAAATTAATTATAAAACAAGAAGAAAAATAAAAAATAAAAAAATAAAAAATATAGGTATGTGGTTCAGGTGCGAATAGGTGTTTCCAGAGAAAAAATGCGTACCCAATCAACGCGCGCCACGTGTTAGCATTCATTGATCGGAGTGCCCTACTTTCACCTATAAGTGCCATCTAATTTCCCTACAAGTGCATATAGTTTTGCCTGCATTCATTGATCGGGTGCACCTACTTTCACCTACAAGTGCATCTACCTTCGCCTGCAAGTGCATGTAATTTTGCCTTGTTAACATTCATTGGTTTGAGTTTATTCAGTTTGGCATCGTTTTTGTTCTTGTGAGGAGTTCAGTTGGTATAGTACCCGTGAAACCCACTCGCAAATATTCATGCACCTAGGTGCAACTACTTATAACTATAGGTGCACTTAGTATTGATGCTCAGTGTAAATTTTACTTGTGCCTATAATACATTTTACATGCACTTGTAATACATTTTACTTGCACTCGATGTTCAATTATTTACAAAAATACCACCATATTTTTTTTTTAAATCAGTGTTTTTCATCCGGTATTCGCATATTCACACATGGGCGCCATTCGCACCAGAGTGCAATTATATATATATATATATATATATATATGTGTGTGTGGTGTGTGTGTGTGTGTGTGTGTGTGTGTGGAATTTATGTGGAATTTAATTAGAAAAAAATCATTTTAACCCGTGTTTGGTACGGAACAAAAAATATTTATATTTATATAAAATATATAAATAACGAGAAGAGGGTTTTCAAACTTGAGTTTATAAACACAACGAAATATCTAAGTTGTGTGTAACACTTTCTTTAACATTGATTTGTTACCTCTCGATAGTGTTAGGAGAAGTGTAGCATTAGTCTCTCAAGAAAAATAGATCACAAACCTTAAGTTTGAGAAATCAATCAAATTAAAAGGTCCGGCGAACTAGAACAAAGGACGAGCACTCAAAATTCAACAGGTGTCGGCGTACACAAGTTAAGCCTTTTCAAGCTCATTTTGGAATTTGATTTACACCCCCTGTGCGCGAGAGAAGTCGCTATGCTATACAATTCAACCTGCTTCCAAAAGGCTTTTGTATATATAGTGGTCGTGCAAACCACTTCCCAAACCAATGTGGGCAAGTGCCTTTACAAAGTCTTTCCACATTCATTTCCAACTCAAATGGATCTACTTTGAGAATTAATTTTTGAGCGTACAAATATCAATTTATTTGTTTCACTACAAAGACCCCGAATTCATTTTAACCCGACCCAAATAAAAAATGGACCCCACATATATTTGTAGCACAAAATAACTACTTTTTATGTTATTTTATGCTAAAAATCAAACAAGTTCGTCCAGTTTAGTGCTCTAATAGAGTGTTATTGACTAAAATACGAAGAAATCAAATTATTTAAACAAAAATTAACAATTTTTTAAATTTGAATAAAATAAACAAAATTACTTTCTTCAATATATCTACAGTCAAAATTTAGAAATGTGGTTCTCAATTATTTAGAAATTTCTTTTAGAATTGTCGCATTTCTGATGATGATGTCTAGTGGAGTTGAGTTTCACTTTTAAATTGTCTTGCAGATATAAGGGAAGTTTTTTTTAACGGCGTGAACATATCTGGTGTTTCTGGTTCTTTTATTATTCCCGCGGTTATTTTATTTTTCACATTTTGCATGTCTCTGTGTCTGACACGCGGCGTAACTCAGATAATCAATTTGGTTTAAATTGGGTAGGAACTAGTTTGGATTTTCTTGCATTCAAGACTCACGATTTTACATGGTTTCATGGAATGTTAATTAAATTACTTTGTTAAATGTTAGATTGATGAGAATGTTAGATTTTTGTGTTTTGTTAAAAATGTGGTATGTAATATAATCATGTTTAATTGGTTGACGAGTTATCTTTTATGTTATAATAGTTTTTTACTTTAATACCCCTAACATATATTCTCATGTATTTTTGTAAACTTTAAAATTAAAATAAATAAATAAATAAAGTAAGGATAAAATATATATAATTAAATAAATAATTTAAAAATAAATAACTAAGAGCTTGAGCTTGAGAACCATTGTGTGTTTTGAGGAGGAGAAAAACAATGTATTAAAAGGGTAAAATTAGTAAAATGGAAAAGGGAATGTAAGAGCAACAATATCAGTGTATAATGGAGAGTTATTTCACGCCTTTTGAGATCACAATGCCATGTTGACAAAGAGAGAAGCAAGAGAGAGAGTATCAGCAGCCCCTTTGCAAGGGAGGAGTTATTTCTCTTCCCAAGGGAAGAGAAATAAATGAAGAGGGACCGATTGCTGTGCGCGTTTCGCACACAACAGTAGCCCACACGGGCATGTCAGGCGCGCTTGACACTTCTTTTTATTATTTTTCTTTTAAAACAATCAATTTTGTTTATTTTTTTTCTTTTTCTCTCTCCACTCATCTTCTCTTTCCTAATCACACTACAAAAAGTCATCAAAATCACAAATAACTCCACTACTATGGATGCTCTAAGAATACATGATGTGAAGGATATCTCACATTCCCTCCAAAATAACTAAAAATCTTATGTGGGGATTAAGTAACATTCCTTGAAAAAGTTACATAACTTAAACCAAATATGAGAATTTATATGTGTTTTTACATGTTTTCACCGTTGAACACAGTGACTAAATCTTCTCATTAAATTGTAGACACCTCTATTGATGAGTGGGACAGTTGGTCTGGAGATTTAAGGCGGCTACTTCATCTAAAGCCAAGGATCGAACCATTGACGTTTTATTAAGGATGAATAAGTTTCTTCTACTCAACCACACCCCAAGGTTACACTTTTTTACATTGTAGTATCTGTCCATTGACGTTTTATTAAGGATGAATAAGTTTCTTCTACTCAACCACACCCCAAGGTTACACTTTTTTACATTGTAGTATCTGTTCATATACACTTTCTCAACCTACTGAAACACAAAGAACCAATAACGCCTCCAACTAAGGCTCGAACTCACAATCTTCCAAATGGAAGTCCAACACGGATACCATTAAACCACATAGTCCTGGTCCCAAGGTTACACTTGAAGATAGGGGTAATTGGTAAAGTATTCTCTTATATTTTTTAAGAGTCTCTCGAGTTCCTAATACTATACCTTTGTCCTTAACATCATTTTTGTTTGACTCGTGTCCTTCTGAGGGTGTGTTTGGTTCACACATAGGAATTGGAATCGGAATGAAAATCAAATATTTAGTAATGGTAATGAGTTTTGGTGAAAGTATTTTGCATGTTTGTAGTATGGTGGAATTGAAATGATTACCAATATTGATATTTGGTTGTGTATGACCCCATAATGGGAATAAGGGTTTTAAAAATATAAATATAAAAATAAAAAAATCAAGACAATTGATCCTAATATAATGACATCCAAAACATCAATATAAAAAAAAATCAAAATAAAAATCTAAAAATATTAATCCAAACTTAAAAGTTAGATTACCAATAAGATGGAATGATACTCTTTTTAATTAGGGACTAAATTTTTAATTGAATGGGTAATCAAAATCCATAGTTGTATTTTGTTGAAAGGTAAAGAAGACAAGATTTACGTGGTTCGGCAATGTGCCTACATCCACGGGAGTGAAACAATACTCTTATTATTTGTGATGGTGATAGTGGTGACACAACCTAATACAACCAATATATTTATAGGCATCCAATCTCTATACAATGAGTCTATCTGTTTCACTCCTATTTCTAGTATGAGACAAACTCATATTCATAAGCCTTATATGACAAACTCAACATATTTTAAAAAGTTATCAATCAAACATTAACTTTGATTTTGGTTCTCATTCATAGTGTGTAAATTCATGAACCAAATACACCCTAAGATTTTAATTGACAAAAATAGGAAAACAAAATCTAAATCCGCTATCTTTGTTTATGGAATAGAAGGAAATTGAATTGATTGCCCTCGTTTACCACCTTTGAAAAACATCATCTTCACCCAACAATGGAAGCCAACTCCATGTGGGACTACAAAACTGATAGAATATGAACAAAGGGGAGCACTATTATACTGATAAAATCTCTTTTTACTTTGAATATGATCATAGAATTGTTCTTGCTGATTTATAATGAGTGTTTACTATTTGTTTGTATTTTTTTTCCATGATTGTCTTTTGAAATTTAAGAAACCATTGATTTAATTCTTGCTTGTTTCAATAGTAGTTGAATCGTATGATTGAAAGAGATTTTGATTTATCTGTTTGTACAGCAGCAAATTGTAGGAAAAGAAAACTCTTTGGCTTGTAAGAAAAGAAAACTCTTTGTGTTTGGCAGGCAATTGGATATAAGGATTTGATGTTGGTGTGTGTAATGTATCCGATGCTGAAGATGAAATCGAGTTTGAAGTCGATTCCAGTTGTCTGCAAATCATCTAAAGGAGTCATGAAAAGGCTTTAGAAATAGCCAGAACCGACCCCTAAAATTAGACATTTATTGTTTTTAAGCTTTGAGCCCCTTCTTTCTATTATATAATCACAATAAGTTGAAATTATTGTATTAAATTTAAAGAGCAATAATTAATTGAGGATAATTTGTATTAAATTTTACAGCAATGAAATGTTTTTTTTTTCTTTTTACTTAAACTAATTTCCGACCACCTTTAATGGTCGGAAAGTGTCACATTATAATATTTAACGGGTGGATATTTCCGACCACCGTTGGTCAGAAATGTAGAATTTGTCCAATTGTTTAGCTGGTCGTTTTGTTTCCGACGACCTTATAAAAGTGGTCGCTGGCACCGACCACATTACCTAATGGTCGGAATTAGCGACGGGGTATTTTCGATACCACTTTGATCGGAAAAGTGGTCAGAAACGGTGTTACCGAATTTAGGCCATTTCCGATCACTTTTTGGTGGTCGGAAATATGTTAATTTCCAGCCTCTTCTCGTTTGGGTGGTCGGAAACAGTGTGAATACACCCTCTTCTCGTTATTTATACAAAGGGGAGCACTGTTGGAATTTCGCTTTGAATTTATTCAAAAATAAATAAAAACTGATAGAATATTGTCTATTAACTCTATTATACTTATAAAATCTCATTTTACTTACTTTTTGAATGTAATTCAAATTTGTCAATTCCAATACTAACACGTAAAACTGATATGAACAAAGGGGAGCACTACGATATATCTTGACGATTCTAAAGCAGTGTTGCTCGCATGTGCTTAGCTTAATGGTTCAGTAGGTAGTATTTGAGAGAAGAGATAAATTAAAGGTTCAAACTTCAATGGCGGCAATGTGAAGGATTATGTTCAAAGTGAGTAAATTCCTTGTACACACCGACATTTGACTTCTCTTGCTTTATGCGCATCGGCATTTTGACTCTGCTTCACCGTGATTTAAATCCTTCCAAATACTTACTGCATAGTGCTCTGGGGTGCAAAAGAAGTAAAGAATTTATTCTCTGAAGACAATTCTGATGCAACTCAATAGCCATGTTCTCTGTGTTAAACCACGTTACAGTTACGCCTATAAATCCAACTTTGTATTATCATTAACGCTATTGTTGTTTGACCCTTCTGTTTCAGTAGATCAATAGTCCGATGTTTAGCTTACACTCCCAGCATTTTTTGTAACTCCAAATGCTAAAATTCCACACACAAAGCTAACCAAAACATACTACTTTTTCAATTAGCTTCTATTTTATAATAAAAAATATTACCAAACAGCTATCCATACTAACAGCTTAATTTACAGACACCTTTCTACACATCCAACTAATGTTTATAACCTATTATACACTGGTCAACACTTTTCTAAATTAATCCAACAACTATTGAGCCATTTACCACAGGTGCGCATATGGTATTGTTTCTTATTTTGTTAATTCCCAAATTGTTTCTCACTTCTCTTTGTGTACAAATTCAGAGAAGTACTTCGTCAACTTGTAAACTACAGCCCACTGAGTTTTTATGATTTGTGAAGCGTTGTGAGTGGAGTGATATTCAGGATACGTTAGCAAATCTACTAATTCGAGCCGCGGAAATAAGATGGGCTAGCCTCGCGCACGAGAGTTAATATAGGGCCTATAATTATCCCGTCTAGAAAGAGCAAGACGATTCCCAACGCGTATTGACAGCTAATTGTTAATTGCTAAGCCACAACCTTCCAAATCATGACTCAACGTCCACTTAGACATATATGATCCTTGGGGTGCATCTCTATACTTTAGGAGTTTATGAATTTTATTGTGTTATACAATGCCTTATAAGTTAATAAAAAAAAAAATTAGTTCATGCTCTATGAAAAGAACTAGAAATATGAATTAGAATATATAATTTCCATTTTACAAAACTTAAATTTGTGCTTTACCTTATTATTTCCTCCATTATTTCGAAAGAACTGACTTAGTACATTCAATGTGCACATTTATCAATTTGATATGGAGTTTCGCTTACATTTTTCGTTTGTTACCTTCTCTTCGGAAATTTTAACAACTCTTCTAATTGAAGGTACTTATTTTTCAATAATCAATAATGTCATTGTATCATATATGCTAAATTCTTGAAAAATAAAGAAGACCAAATAGCGAGTATTAGTGGATAACATTGTCTTTATATTTACCTCCAATGTATATAGTATCCTATGTGCATTCAAATCTCATGCATTAGAGAGAAAATATAACAATGTGTTAATTACAAAATTGAAATCTGTCTCTCTACTTAAGTGCTTTTTTGTGTTTATTGCCTTAAAACAAAAGCCTGGTTTGAGAGATTACCTTATCAAGGTCAGACTAAATCATTGAGTGAATTGTATGAAATGTCCAAAGAAATATATATACATTGGAGATAAGCCAACAAGAAATTGCCTGAGAGGCTAATGAATATTTGATGGAATTTTTGCTTCTGAGTATTTAAGTCAAGGAAACAAATTTGATAAAAATCTTTTCATAGTTGAGGGACCAAAATCGATAATTTATCCTGATCCATTTTGATCAATAATCGGGTTATTTATTTTATTAATACAATTTGAAATACTATAACAAATTAAGTAGTTAAAATAATCTAGCAACATAAATTAGATCACCAAAAAACTCCAACCTAGTTGTCTTCATTATTTAAACAACAGAGACATGAGGTTTGAAAATAAACGAGCGGTCAAGGTTTTTGGTTTAACCTTTGATGGTTGAGGGTGGGTGTATCTTGTTTAAAAGGCAAAAAGTAGGTAGTAGCTATCAAGGGTAGTAAGGGTACAAGATTAAAATGATATATATTTTTTGATACTGAGTGTGGGAGGTAAAGTTTCTGGTGAGATCAAAAAGAGGATGTACGCCAAAATATTAGTTCCGTAACAACTAACAGTAACAGTACTATAGGCCACAAAGTGATGATATAATGAAGAAAGAAAAAGTTGATGAAGTATGAAGTAAGCAAAAATAGTAAGCCCCATATTTTAGTAATACGAAATTGGATCGGAGAAGTTACTACGGTGTTTGTTGGGCATGTATTGGTAATTCAATTAAAAAATAATTTAGTAGAGGTACAAATTTGTCAGGGGCGTTTAGTTCTACTTTAAATTTAGTTGTGGTTGAATTGTAATTCAGGGTGGGATGCCAATTACATTGTTTTGGTTTGAAGAATTGGCAATTAATTGAGTTACCTCCCCATGACTCCTTGAATTGCAATTCAATGAATTTGAGAAAGGAAAAACATATGAAAATGACAAAATTGCCTAAGCCATTGGGTTGTTATTACTATCTATTATTACACAAGGGTTATTTTTAGTCCTTTATACTACTTATTTCCTTATCATGTTTCTAATAATTCTATTTCTCCTACCAATACAACGTAATTTGAATTCATACCCTTATTCCCCACCGAATTACAATTCATTTCCCCCTATATATTCGCTTCCTTCCAACAAAAACTCTAGGGTTTTTCAGCATGGGAGATCGAAAGGTGAAAACAAGAAAATGACTTTTTTTTTTTTTGTTTTTGTTTTTACGTTAGATTATCTCAATCTATAAACCTAATACGAGGCCAATTAAAGTTAGGTCATACAACGAGAACTAAAAAATGTTGGTGTAATTGTTTGTTGAAATAAATATTATATTATTTTTGCATTTTAGTATTTATTTATTAGTTTTTCATTTTACATTCTAATTATAAAATTTAACATGAACCTTGGTCATATACTGAGGCTAACCCCCTAGACTTCTCAAGTATATCACTAGGAGCAAACCAGATGACCCAGTGAACCATAAGCCACCTTGGTGTGGAAGGAGGATTTTGATTATGTTTTTAAGGTGTACTGGCGTCAAGGCACTAAAAATTTCCCCGTGATACCGCAATAGAGGGACTATATGAAAAATCAAAATTCATTTATGGGCAGAAGTTGCAACAAGAGTGAGTATGATCACGGTCAATTAATAAGTTGTTGTTGCAAAAAACTATGCTTAGGGTACTACCCAAGTGAACGTTGATTCCCTCTAAAATTTCTATTGCCCAGTTAATCCAAACATTGCTACGCAAGCCAATTGCAAGTCATAGTTTATACCATTCTTGAAATATTTATACTTTTATGAAAAATTTGATAATTGGGGGGGGGGGGGGGGGGGCTGGCATTGATATACGCCAGGTATACGGAAGGCAAGATATATACGTATATATATAATATATATATATATACTGCAAATTTAACGTTCCCGATGTGGTTGGTTGCTGCGGTGATTAAGGTGCGTGAAGTTTTTGTGCTTAAGGTACGGGGGTTTGTGCTTAAAGGTGTGTGATTTTTTTACTTAAGATGCGTGAGTTTTGTGCTTAAGGTAAGCGGAGTTTTGTGCTTAAGGTGTGTGAGTTTTTTACTTAAGATGCGTGAGTTTTGGTGTCTTAAGGTGTGAGTTGTGCCTAATGTGCAATCATAATCCAGTTGTTGAAACTTAAGGTGGCGTGAGTTTCCTTCTTAATGTGCGTTGCTTTTTCCTCTAGTGCATGATTTCGTATGTTTACAGATGGCGTCAGTTATGTGAAACTTAAAGGGCGCAATTTTAAAACCTTGAAGGTGCGTGATGCGTCTCGAGTTTTGTGGCTTAATTAATGTGCCTGAGCGATTGTGTAGCTTAACAGTGCGTCAATTCCATTACTTAAGGTCGTTTCTTCGGCATAACCGTACAAACCCCTCCCTTGCCACCTGATAAACATTCCACACACACATAAAAATCTGAAACAATAATTTAACAAATACACTTTAAAACATTAACACTATTCACACAATGAACATGTGGTAACTAAATAAATAATAATAATATAATAATTATTATGTATTATTATTTATTATTAATATAAGAGCATTTAAGTCTAAATATTGTCACTTATTCTATTTTCACTCTCAAATATTAATCAATTTATCTTACAAATAATATATTTTTTTTAAATTAAATATGTAAATTTAAATTCTACTAATACTTTTCTCATTAAATTATATACTCTTTTAAAATTTAATTCACCTCTTTTCAACCCCATACGTTTTGTTATTAGCAGAGAATGGATGAGACATAGCGGTAAGCTGGAGAGGAAGACATATGTATCAATTCATGGATAGATGTCCGAACTTAATAAATTTTTGGTCTTTATTTTTTGTTTATTTATTAAAATATGTATATATGATTTTGCATGCACGAAATACAACATGCATGTGTTATATGAACAGTAACACCACGGTTTTCGACCTCTAAATTTTGGTGAACAGTGGGAAACGCTAAAAACTCATTTGTCCCCATCATCATTTATTATCCTCCTCCTCCTTACTAAATTCTGCATATGAGCTAATATATTATCCTCTATGTCTACTTTCAAGTGTATGATTTAATTACATATACTTTACCTGAAATTATTTTTAATTTAATTTTATAATATTCAAGATATACAATTTAATACTATTTAAATAATCATTAAAAGTATCTATTAAATTCAAAATTAAGTTTAAATAATTAAAAATTTCTAAAAAAAAAAAAGCAACAAAGAAAGAATTAATTGAAGAATAAATAGTACAATATGATAAGTAAGAGATGAGACTAAAGGAATATAATAATGGAGTTGATAAGTTGTCGTGATTTACTTTTCTATAATGTTTGTAAGATCTGGAGTGAAGAATCTTTGTCTTTTATAACCAAATACTACTCAATTCCTCTGTACCTGAATAGATTTTTTATTTTTACTTTTGTTGACTGTTAGATGCTAAGAGAGACAAAACACATACACACATAGTATCATGTATATATGTAAGTATCCACTAAGGTTCAAAATTCCAAGTGAATGCAGTAGCCAGGCAGCAGGTAAAATGATTAGTAAAACAAGGGGGCTGGGGGGGGGGGGTTCCCTGGTTAGTCCTGTAGAATTTTGATTCTAATTTCTCCCCAATGCTCCAAAGCAAAGTCAGAAGCCAAAAAAAAACCCCAAAAGCATCAGACCTTGAAAATGGCTTTTGTTAACCCCACACGCGTCACCTAAATTTTGCTTTGTGCCGCCCGTGCGCCAGGCCCTACAACCACCCACCCCCACTCCCACCCACCCCAAATACAAAGTAACCTTTTTAATTATAATGAAGACATTTTGAATTTATATATTCGCTGGTTGGTAAATGTTTATTAGTTGTATAAGTGTTAACGGTTAACTGTCAGTTCATTGTTGGTAAATATCTGTTAGCTGATAATTGTTCAGATTAATTGAGTTAATTAGAGGGTCATAATACCACATTGATAACTTAACTTATTGTAAAAAAAATATTTAAAGTAAATTAACTGTTAGCGGATTAGTTTATTTAGTATCAATTTTTTTTTCTCCAAAAACTAATAAAAAATTGATTTGATCAGCTTTTTAAATTTTAGTTGTTGAAAGTTACAAAAGTTAAATTTTAACAAATACTTATATTCAATTTGTTTCGAAAATAAAAAATAAATTAATAAGATCCAATAAGTTAAAATGATTGCTAAGTTAATTATTTTTATCAAATAAAAGTCATAATAATAATTAATTGTGATATAGTAAATGTGTGATTAGTGAATGGGCAGGGTCAACATCTCTGGGGATTTGCAGGTTTGAAGGTTTGAATTGTGGTGTATGGTACTACTGCACTGTGGATCTTTCCAGAAACGAGCCCCCTTAATGGCATAAAAGCATTTGCACTTCCGAAATTGTATTAGCTTCTAACCCTCTCAAATCTCAAAACATTCAAGTCTTATCCCAAACCTCAAATAGGTGTCTACACTTTTTTTTTTTTTTTTTTTTTTTGGGTGCATAGCTATGCACTATAATCGTCAATAACTAGAAATTGAAGATTGTAAAATATGACAAAATCGCGAATTATGTGACTAGTGACCATGAGTACACTTATTTACACGAACAACCTCACGAATCAAATATTCTCGAAATGGGTGCCGGACAATATGAAAATATTAATAGTACAATATAAATACTACTTTGTGAAAATAAATGTAATCATTTTTTAGCCATTTGATGTAAAAGTAACATTTTCATTAAAAATATTAAATGACATTTTCCGCTTATAAATAATGTTGTAAAGTGTTTGTTTACTTATAAGGAAAAATTAATAATATTTTTTTTTTTAAAATGTAATATTTTTAAATCAAAACGTAAAAGCATTACATTTTTTTCAAATATAAAATACATAAAAGTAAGTTGTATTACTTAATTGTATTAACATTTTTCAAGGAATAAATATTCAGGCATTTGAGTTTTGACCGCGACTCCGTTTCACGGATAAAAATACATGAGATAAATCTTACCACAAATTTTTTAGCCCATTGACGTAACTAAACGTAAAGATATAAGTGCTTACTTATTTGCCCCCTAAGGCTGAGATCACCCATTGAGGATTCGAAATAAATTTATTACATTCCCTAAAAGTCTTTATTTGTCTTTATTTTAATTATAGTTTATGATGAGAAATATTATTGGAATAATGGCGTAAATCGTTTTTTTTTCTAATAAGTATTAAAAGTATACAAGACATATTATCACATTGGAATTGTTCTTGCCATAAGATAATTGAATGTTAAATTTGTGTATTAATAGGAACATTTTAAGTTTACAAATGCAAAGATATATAAGTAAGATTGATTATATTGTCAATAAAATACTTTGTAATGGGTATGGTTTGAAACCAAATATGAGACGACTAAGGAAAAGCAATTTAAAAATCAGGGCAATAAAATATTAAATATATACCTAAAATTGTTGAGGAGATTCCGGGCGTAGATTTGCGTTAGAATTCTATTAAGACTTTAATATTAGATTAGATTAATGGTGTAGTTATAATTCTAATATTAGAATTAGAACTAACGGTGAATTAACGGTATTCTAATAGAAAAAGTTAACAGGATTTTCATATAATTAAGGATAAATTAAAGAAACTAAGGAAAATTAAAATCTGAACCATTCATTTTATTTACATAATTTCGATCATTTTTTCTACCCCAATTTTAATAATTAAAATATTCTGAAAGATAATCATTGACAAATGCACCAGGACTATGTGGTTTAATGGTACTTGATTGGACCTTCTATTTAAAAGGTTGTGAGTTTGACTCTCAGTGGAGGCCGTGTAATATACGAGAATTCATTATACATGAATACTCAATTTTTTACAACAGCCAACAAGTAGTTTTGTTGCACAACATAATGTTTTCTAAGTTACTATTTTTGTTCAATGTTTCTATATAAAAATTATAATGAAGCGCACATATATACAAGATCAATGAAGAATTGACGGTACCCGAGCTTTTAGATGTCTGCTCAAGTGTTTATTTAGTTCAACCATTATTGTTGAATACCAATTATTATGATAAAGAAATTCGTTTTTTTTTTTTTTTTTTTTTTTTCTTTTTTTTTTTTTTTTTTTTTTTTTTTTTTTTTTTTTTTTTTTTTTCAATTTAAGGAATTCCTAGATGTATTAACAAATTAAATTTTTTTTAATTTATAATCGTAACACAACAGAATCTTTCCGGTGACGATTGTAAATTATGCATCGTAACCACAAGATCAAACTGCTAAAAGAAAGTATTTTGGTTATTCAACAGTTTGAAGCAACATTTGTTCAAACCACTGGTTACAAACATCTGGCAATTTAAAAATATTTCACTTAGCGTTTTTGAGATGAATTTTCTCCACAACACCTCTATATTTACAAAAAAAAAAAAAAAATATCTGTAGGAGCATTTCGACTCCCTTGAATACACCAAGCAGCTACAGTTTCGCTGGCTCCAAATGCTTGGCCATCCAACCGGCATGGGCCCAAGCTTAATTTTTAAATTGGAGCCCTAAGGGCTAAGACTCCTTTTAGGACCCTCCAAGGCTCCCATCGTCACTTTTCCCACCCGATTGGCAAAAGTGGCAAAACTAAAGG
>VALG01001153.1:0-21368 GCA_009835305.1 Ipomoea purpurea
TATAAGGTCTCTGTTGGCGTTTATATTAGAAGTTTAGGGTGATATTTAGGGAGTGTGCCTTCCTTTGGTATAGTACTTTCAGCAGTATCAAATGGGTTTGGTTATATTCTATATATCATTGATGTCAGTACGTGAATACATTCAGTTTAGGTGTGGTTTTTGTTTTACTATGAGAATGAGACAACACTATTACCACACCACTCACATTTCCACTCAATTCGATTTAAAATAGATGTGTTGAAGACGTGATTTATTCTCCCTTAGCTTATTCTCTGAAAGTTCTGGTTTTTTGGCGCATTTTCATAACAGAAGCAATTAATTTATTTTAATCACCTTCAAGATTTTTTGGAATTGGATTGGTTCGACCAGATTCTCGTGCCAATGTTTATGTACGAGATTTCTAGAGGTATATGGATCGATTCGAGCTCATTATACTAGCCGGACAGAAGTCGGACTTTTTTTGGGGCAGATTAGGGTGTTAGCATTTCTTTCCTTTGGGGTTCCATGGATATCCATCACATGAGGACCGTAAAAACACTGAGGAAAGGCTCCTATATTACAATCTAAAGGCAAGGAGGTGGGTATTTTGGCTAGTTCACCAAACCTCTACCTTGTATCTATTGTTTGGTCATGTTGGTTTTTGCTTACTTACTTTGTGGCATTTACTTTTTGGTTTGTTACACTTTAAACCTAATGATTTGACACTGAGATTCCAAACACAGACTTTATTGCTTAACAGCCTACTTATTCATATACTACCCTCTTTATCAGGCTCACATGATGATCTATGTTGAAGTATGGTATACCGGATGTGAGTGGATACCCTTCATACGCACGAGATATACAGCCCTATCCCACCTAAAACTCTCACTTGCAGTTATACTCAAGTCTCTCAGTATGTCATGTTCGACATTGTGCACATGAGTGTGAACTAGTATGTTGCGTATATAACGTACCTTTATACCGTAAATTTCTCTAGTATCGAAGAGTGGGGGGTGTGGGGCGGGCTTTAGAGTTTTCCGTACTTTCTCTAATAGGGATTCATTTTGCTCATTGGTTGCATATTTAATATAGGGACTTTAGTACATTTTAATATAAATTAGAATATCAAAGGGTAACAGAGACCGTCTATTGTAATATCATTATAATATATTTCTTTACTATTAATCTTTTTCTTTGGTTTCTCACATATTTTGGTTCTGCCTAACTAACGGGTTGGTGGCTATTCACCACCTGCCAAACCACATTTCAAGGGTCCATCGCGAATGTTCAACACAAGCCAAGCTCGTCTCGACTAAGGCAACCTACCTCTTCCTAAATGTCACCACCTATAATTCTATAAACCTATCTGTAACTTTAAGGAGTGGTAAAGATCCACCAAGAAGGCAAGGAAAAGATCGTGTCTGTGTTTCATATCTGCGTTCTGTTCCAATAAGTAATTAAAAAATGTTTCTAAAGTCTAAACACCCTTCCACTTTGAATATTTAAATGCCTTCTAGCATTCATTACTGACAATTAATTAAATTACACTATATCTGTGCTAAACAGCAAAAGTGTATATCTTGAATATCTGTTTTCTCTCAGATTGAATTTGAGTAGTTCTTTTCAACATATAGGAGAGGTACGGTGTGTATTGTTAGTTCTTGTCCACTTTAGTTACCGATAAATAGGTAATAATACCTCTTATATACTTTGGTATGTCGTTGTCAACGTATGCCTCTGTACAGTTGGATCTTTGTTTCACTGTTGACTTCAACTTGTTTTGTTTAAACAAATGGGTGGTTCCGGCACAATGGATTTCTTCATTTCTGTTGACCATCTCAGATGACAGACATATTCCTTGAGATGGCATATTTGAATGCCGTTTGCATCTATATACCCAAGTTCTTGCAGCTCAATATAGGCCTGTATGGGGACTTGTTGGTTATTTCTCGCAGGCCTTGCAGATAAGTTGCCGTTTGAAAGGTTATATTGTAGTCGTGGGCTGGTCTCTTATGTAAGACTACTATACACGGACCTATATAATTCTATTGTCGTGTTCAGTTTATTTTCTGTTTTGTGATCAAACTCTGTGTCTAGCATTGCATGATAGGTTAATCAAAGAATTCTAATCTACTCTGGGATATCATTCGTATAAAGTGATTCGAACTCGATAGATTTGCTAATTTCATTCACTGGTAATATCAGAACCTCTAGCTATCCAATTTTGGTGTTGCATTTTTGGCATTAGGTTCTCATGATACTAGTTTTGGATGTTCTGAAGCTGTAGCAGCTGGTTGGGTCGTCCTGATTCAGGTGGGAATCCTCAAGTTCTATGCTAAAACGTTAGATCGATACTAGCTCTTGATTGATTGAATGAGTTGAACTTGAAATATAGTAAGACGGCTCAGCTGTCTTCTAATAATTAAGCGTTGGCGGCTTCAGAGTTCCAGAGAGGATATCAAGGCTTCAAGACAGAGTAAATCCATACTCAAGACTCTTGTTTTAGTTTCAGTATGGTCTTATATTCGTTAATGTATTTACTCTATTTTCTGTCTCGTTTGGCCACTGTTACCATTGTAAAATAAAATGATTTATCACTTTTAGTCATATAGGGTTGTAGTCTTGTTCAATTGATCTCATGCAGGTTTCTATCTCTTTAAATAATCTACTTTTTAAGTTTATGTGTCACTATTAAAATATATGTAAACTATGTTCTTATTAGAAACTACAAGAGTATAAATATTTTAGTAAAGAGCTTTTTAGGTTTGTTAAGGATGGTCATTTCCTCTCATTCCTTGATTTTCTCTTCTCTGTATCGGCGCGGGTAGGTTGTTATTCTCTTTTACCTCGGCAGGCCATTTCAATCATATTTCTCGAAAATTTGCAACATGTCATGTCAAGGAGCTTACCATTTGCAGTAGGGGTATTCATAACATCTAAAATTTCTTGACAATTATCCACATATCGCATGAACAGTAAGTTAAAACAAATTTAACTGTTCACTTGACGACAATTTGAATCTTTTCATATGTTGCAAATTTATCTTAGCTCTCTTTGGTTGTCCGTCTTTGTTCAATCATGGAATGTCTACTTATTTCTCAGCAGTTTGTATTCGGGTCCTAGCGCGAAGCGTGAGTGAGCATATCGTCCGCTGGATGCTTCACCTCCCTCGCGTTTCTGGTGGCGTGTTGGCCTCATCGCTCGCAGGACCATTGTATATTCGCGCGACTTTCCAGATATTCTCGTCCGGGCTATGCGACTCCATTTGTGTTTTTTTCCTTAGTGAGTGTATTTTTTCGATGTAAAAAATGTCCTATAGGACATTAGATTGGCTATGTTACGTTGGCTCCGTTCTTTTGTGGACTCATTAATGGTGATAGATCTTTGTAAGCTTCACTTTCGCTTATTGGGATTGTCATACTTCTTACGGGTGTCTTTTGGTATGAACTCCAGTTTGAATATTTGTTTATTTATTTTCGGTATAGGTTTAGTCGCGAGTCCCTTTCTTCTCATCACCATCAAGTATTTATTATGCTAGCCGAGAAGAAAGGATGATAATTTTTTACCGACGTTCGTTCAATTATGTTACTTTTCTTCTTCTGATAGATGTTGTTAGAGGTGAGGCATTTTTGGGGTAGTCGAACTTGATGGTGAGTAGTCATAGCTGTCTCCTTTCGAGTATCATTTCAGTTATTGTACTCTGGATGTGCTATAGATCGTGATTATGTATTCTTGTTGGGAGAAGTGGTGGGGGAGTGATACGAGTAGAGAGTAATTTATAGAAGTGAAGGATGCTCCTTCTGGTAACAAATTCTATATGTGCAATATCGTAAGGTAATCTCGTTCATAGGTATTCCTAGTCTTTCCTTCAGATTTCCACAGGACGAACGAAGCACGCGCCGCCGAGGGAAAGTTAAGTCTGTCTTCTTATTCACAGCGAAATAGCAGCTCAAAAAGCCTGTCTACCATATGAGGTTTTGACTTGGAGCGTTTCACCGAATAATGGTTCCCATGATAGGAAGCCGGTAATAATCGCATTGTCACACTCTTCTATTCTTTTTTCTTTCCTGTGCTCATAGCTGCAGAAAGAGGTTTAGAAAATGCACTTGCATAAGGTTCAGTGTACAAGGCTGGTTCCATTACTTTTTCGCATCGAAGGGAATCATAGATAAGACACTACAGGGATAAAAGTACATAATGCTATTTACGGGTCAATGCAAGGGCCAGAACGGAAAGTATTAATTCTTGGGAATAATCTCGCCGGAAATAAGGCTGTCTCGGCTTGACAAAGGTGAGATTGGCCAACACGCCACAGGCCCGTGCTGCTTTTGTGTGCTGGTCAATATGCTCCTAGCTGCCCAACGACTGTACGAGCGGGTTTACTTCTAGGGATATTCGCTCTTCCCGGAGGAATCACTCTCTTTGGGATTGCACCAAGGGATCTGTTTATAACACATCGCCAGTTCTTTTTGGACGATAACCGAACTTCACCAAGAGCGTAAGATAATTTGAAAATTTCTAAGTTCTTTTCGTGCTGAA
The DNA here is from genome assembly GCA_009835305.1 of Ipomoea purpurea. Taxonomy (NCBI): domain Eukaryota; kingdom Viridiplantae; phylum Streptophyta; class Magnoliopsida; order Solanales; family Convolvulaceae; genus Ipomoea; species Ipomoea purpurea. The sequence goes on from VALG01001153.1 coordinate 4,522, forward strand.
GAATAGTTTTCCGTGTAGCTAAAGGAAGTCAAGGCATTAAGATGGATTTTGAGTGGATACTAACAGAATACAGTAGTTGTTGTATGGTTTCTAGGAGTGATGACCCGTAATTCTGAATGGGTTACAGTCTCTGGATCGCGTCATTGTTTCGAAGATATTTGATCGCGATAACATCGAAAAGGGGACCCTTGGGCGGTGTATAAGTGAATCCATCTCCGACAATCCGATCACGACCTCCAGCGGGTAAATAACGATGTAAGTGGAATGAACTTCAAGGTAGTGTTATGAAGATACTGTATATTAGGCTTTAAAAAGAGCCTGTATTAATGAAATCAAGGTATTTGGTGTAACTATATTATTTTATTTATGGTGTTCTACATGTATTTAGTAGCCCACATATTTTTTTAGTACAATTAGCATCTACTTATCTTCAGGATCGCAATTTACACTGGTACCAGTACATCTCTCAAGAATTGATGTGTCTCACAAGATTTACCCTTATTTTTGTAAGCCATAACGACAACAGCTCCTTATTCATTAAACAGATACAACCTTATAGATAAATATAACTTGGCTCCCTTTTATTAGTTTTAACAATTCAACACACCAGAATCTGGAGTAATGTCATTAACCATATCATAGGAAGATAAGATAAAAGGTCTTGAGATTGGATTTTACTCGGTCTTGGTAGCCTTGGATAATCTGGAATAGCGGCTCTAGCTTTCTGGATACGCCGTGCATACTATTATGGTTCCAAGGAAATGCTGCTTTCCTACTTTCAACGTTCGATTCTTCCTTCCTCAATTGCAGTTTGTCTGCGCCATCCTCTCGCTCTCGCAAGTAACTTGAGGATTTCCAACCTGAATTCAGGACCATTCCACACATGTTAAGCTCCAGACATCAAAACCTTTCCAAGATTAATCCGTATATTCCAAAACATAGGCTAACCATAAAAGAAATTTGCCGCTACAAGGCTGTCCTCGAAATATTTAACTAGGTAATTAAGCATCCACTGGCTCATATCACCCTTTAGATGACTAGTAGAATAGAACTCGTATTTATTTTTACACATTAGGTCTTTGTTCACATGCTTCATCACCATCTATGATCCATGTGACAGAGAACTCGCTTATTATGGCTGGTAGTTAGGGCGTATAAAGAACCACACGACTCCCGCGCCCTCATAACTTTCAACGCAACCTCTGAGGCAATAACTATACACTTATTTTACACTTGACCTGCATGCGGTGCTGCTTTTTGCTTCCCATCTCAAGAATATGTCCTGTCATCTGACTGACTCAGTCAAGTAAGATCTTCCGAGGTAGTGCCTGGACCCACCAACTTTTGGTTTAATCATACCAGTTGAAATTTTTCAGTGGATTTTCGTGACACCCAGTCCAAAATAGAGCTACATCGCGTGACTATGGAACCCAACAAGAACTCGACAGCGAGGGCATCATATTTCTTTACATGTTCGGGTGTTACATAAATGATCCTAACCTTTGGGTCCTTGGGGTATCTTTGTTTCCTTATTATTTGGTCTGGACGAAGGTCAACAATTAAGCTCTGATTTCTTTAGGTTTTCACTATTGGTGGGCCCTTTCTTCGTTATACTTTGCGAAGCACCTCCACCTGGAGTTACTTCATTACGGGGAGGCCGGTCATAGAATTACAATCACCGTATTCGACCCCAGATTACTCTAAAATGTAACACTAGGTACTAATTTACCCCATACGTGAGAGAACATGTCCTTATACTTAAATTGTTCCATGCATTATGATGCAGAAGGCATTTATAGTTTTAAATATATTCATAAGGAGCTGGAAAGGGCGCGGCACTCGTATTAGCTTATGTTCCAACCAGCTTTCTTGGTAATGTTACTCATATATTCGTAAACGCACCGCTAGAGTACGAACAATCAAGCTATGAAAAAGGATACTAAGAACCTGATCATTTTCCTTTTGCCTTTATTACTTGGTGCTCTTTGTACCCTCCTCTCGTGTTTTAAGTTATCAGATTAGAGTTATAGGAGGACTTAGATGGGAGTGGACATTGCACCTATGACTGAGGGGAGAGGCCGAGATCACAGATATCTTGGCACTTACGTTACAACGAACGAAGGCTGTTGGCTTCTAAGTATGATACCCTTATTAAGGGGGGATTGTACAGGTAGTTATGACGTGGTAGCTTGATAATAAGCCAGCAACCCGGTTATGCTCTTATCTGAGGCCGAGAACAAAAAGGATATGTGAGAATAACCAATTAGGAGAGCGAAAGAAGGATATAACTATGGATACTGCAATAACTATACTATATTAATGATCGCAATTATTCATGTTATACTAATAGATGATCCCCTTTAGGGGCTTCTTGGGTGTATCCCTTTCCTATATTTTTCTTATTTATATAGTAGTTATGCAATGTGTATAGTAAAGATTCCTTATTATTGAATAGTAGGACTCATATTGGTGCAGAAATGCGAATCCTATTTTATTGAATAAGGTAAACAGATAGGCCTCTGGACTTCGCCGTATTAAGAGATAGGGATACGGTCTCCTACCTCATAAATTCAAGAGACTCTCGAATTTGTGAAACATTGCTAGAAGTTAATACTGAAATGTTGTTTTTAGATGGTGAATGGTTGGCTGTGGTTGACAGAGGGAAGAGGTTCTCACTTCATACCGGTATACATCTCAAATGAGTGGACCGAAACGGGAGTTGAATTAGTAAGGTGTTTAAGCCAAAAGTGTCTAGTGTGTTTGGATACTTATATTCATAGATGATTCATTTAGTGTTAACGTGTAAGGACAATAGCAAGTAAGAGCGTTCATACACGTATGTTTGAAGCTAGATAATCATAAATGCTAAAACAGGTTATGGATTTATCTAAGTGTAAGTGAAGGGTTTTTGGATTATAATCGAACTTCGGTTTGCGGTATGATGGTAATTTTGGTGCTGTTCCCTAGTGGTTTAAAGGGAGTCAGATTGGGTGATTGGTATATATACATTACTGGATCAAAGGCGAGATCCTACTCGCTCCAATGTCTGAAGAGTCTTCGTTCATGTTCATCTTTGTCATTCTATAGTGATAGTTTAGACCCATATATATGAGTGGTGTTTAGAAATCCCCAACTAAGGTTTGAGCATCTTATTTACGTCTAATAGTTTTAGGTACGGGGTTCTTTGATTAGGGGAGGTTTGACTAGATGTTCTTCAACCTAATAGTTTCTTATAGCGTAGTTTGGATGTTTGTAAATGTGGAGTGGTGTGGCGTATGAAGTGTTTGTTGTTCTTCATTTTTCTCAAATATAGTCACCGATCACACACACGCAATTTTTGAGAGTATTTATAGATCGACGAATTGTATTATTCATTTAGGTGGTTCGCAATTGATACAAAAGGAGTCCTTATATATTTACACGACACATCATGCGATTCAACAAAAACCTTTAGAGTTTATTACTTGTGCATTGCGACACTGGTGTCTATTTTTGTTAATTTTGTTCGTTCGCTAGCTTTCCTTGCCTATCATTAGGAGAGTCTTCATGTTTCCAATTCCCATTTTTTAAGATGAATCTAGGCGTCTTTACTACATTACTTTGTCGTTTGGGAAAGGACAACGCAGAACACTACATTTGAATTATTGCGTAGAACGCCTTGCAAGAAGCAATTTAAAAAGGTGATTGAAGAAACATGGGGTAAACTATGTAAAGAGACTTACTTTATCAAGGAGCCGAAATATTGGATGATGCAATCTTAGAAATTGATAGCTATAGTAGTTGTAGATTATAAGGTGGAAATCCACTTTATAAGTCTTGTCAACAATATGTCGCAATATGGTGGGAAAGGTGATACTCCTTCCTCTCCTAGAAGCTCGTGCAATACAGTGATGGAAGTTGGGGAGGAACTGGAGAGGGTGATTTCGATAACAACCGCATATGAATTCTATGGTATATATTATTGGATCCACCAAATCGCCGCAAGACAATTGAAATAGCAAAAAATACATTATTTTATCATATGAGGATAAACAATGATATCATAAGATCCTAGAGTCTTTATTCTAGTAAGCCTTGTTGGGAAGTATCACACGAAAAGGAAGCATTTATTAATACATTCGCTCCAAGTCCCAAAGCTCCCGTTGGTAAAACCCTTCACGCCCATATACCACCACCACGACCGAAAAAGGTACGGTGACCGATGAAATTTACTCAATGAGGATATAGCACAATTCTGGTTTGATGCATTCCCTAAAGTCATTCACCCGCTCCATCTTCGTTAAAGCAATGGACTTGATCCGTACATATTGGATGTCGTCTTTCCTTGTCAAGTTATGTAGGCTTTATCCTTATTCGATACATTTCCGACTCAGTTGCATGTTTAATCACTACTTCTGGAATAATTTACCAATAGCTCATAATACTAAAGATGATGCAGAATAAAAGAGGTTAATAAAAACTCACCGAGAATGATTCGGCTCCCTAAAAATACTAAGGAAGTAATAACTGACAAACAAAAGCTATTCAATAATTGTCCTCACTCCATGACAACTCACAGGCGTACATCAATAGAGAAAAGAAGGCCAGATAGCGACATAACGTTGAATACATACAACCATCCATAAAAACATCAACAAAATATATAAGAATAATATATCAATGCTTCCATTATTTAATAAATCTTCCTCATATCATAAACATTACCATATCTTTTTAAGGATATCACATAGCGATATTACATACACATTGAATCACATAATACCCACCAATAGCTACATAATTATAAATCACCTAAATCTTACCTCCTCTCATCCGCACCCCTTGTGCGCTTGACTTTAAAACATCCACATTTACTCCAATTTACTGATCATTCAACTCGCCATGCCTCCAAATCACCTAAATGACACAAAGAGGTCAAATAAGCACATACTTAGCTTCCAATTAACATAAAATTCAAATATGTACATAAAAGAAGTAAGAATTAGTGCTTATCACGCACCCAGGACAAAGCAGAACACAACGCTATGCACGACCCTTGGGAATGAAAATGAACACCCCAAGGATGGAACTAAAGTACTGAACACAAACAACCTCAGGAATTCTTATTTGTACAAATGGTACTCTCGAACTCGAAACACGTATGACCCTTCATTCCGGCCCTTGTACGCACGTGTGTCGCCCTGGGCATAAGGGCATGATGACTTGATGTCATCCTCAACATTCATACAACGGTATGAACACGCATACCAAGGCAAACCATGGAAAGACACCGTGTAACTTTATTGCAGAATTTTGATTCAAAGTAAAAAGGCGTGGAGCTCAAATAAATCACTCGGTGTGTGATATCTAGGTGATTGTGGAAGTCAAAAGGAAAAAAGGGAGATGCTTTTTGCTACTAATTGAGCTCACCTGGTGACATAGATAATTGATCATTAAATCAGCTTGCAATTAATTCACAAAGGTAATAAATAACTATTCCAACCATTGCATTCACTTGAAACTTGAAAGATCAAGGAGGATTGGACTAGATTTAGCCAAGTAATGACAACTTTAATAATCATCCACTAACTTTTATTAAAAAATCAATGGCCTTAAGTTAATCAGTGGTGAAAACTGATTATTGGTTTAACACAATGATGCACATGTTTTTAAAAAATTGCAAAAATTAGTTCACCCCTGAGACAATCAGCTAGTCAAAAAATAGTTTTAAGAAATTACTGAGAATCACTTCATTAAAAGATCCAAACATACTTCCGAATCAGAACATGATGCTAAAATTATACAAAGATAAAAACCAATAAAATATGCTGACAGCAAAATTAGTATTAAATTTATCGCTTGCCTTTTCTAAACACTAAACAGATAACATTACATGACAACATGATATTGCCAAATTCATTTGTTTGGCAATTGATTCATTGTTTAAATTATTATTTTTAAAAAAAAAAAAAAAAGTTGATATTATAAGTACACCAACCACCTAAAAAGGGATCATTATAATTCAGGTAGTAAGCATGCTGCTAGAATCAACAATCAACAACTTAGAAAGGAAAATTTGCAGTTTTGGATGTTTTGGTGTCTTATAGGGGTATACAGCACTCAATCCTTTTCACTTGTTGTCGTCTCCACTATTCGTTCTTGGTTGACACCGAAAACCGAAGTGGTGGTTTTGGTACTCAAAATGAATAATTTGCAATGGAATTAGAGTGAGAAGATAGCATCAATAGCGAGTAGAAGGGCACTTGAACTCAAGGAGACTCCAAGTGGTAAGTTTTTCACTATACATATTTTATATCCAAGGACCAAAAACATAATTTCAGTGTCAACAAAAGGACTAAAAGTGGAGGCTCAACAACTAAGGGATTGAGTGCACTACACTCTTGTTATATCTAAGATTGGGCCAAGATCACTCAATGGGCTACACCACACTAAAAGATAAGCTCTCGACGCCACCCTCAATACCACAGGTAGACAATCGGGTGAGACACAAAGTGGACCGAACAGGCCATGTTCTAATTTAAGATTAGGCCAAAATCACTCAATTAGGCTATGATACACATGGGCCAAAACCACCACTAAAAGATCGAATCCAATCATTAGTTAATCTAACCCATGGCCTTATAAACCCATATGGTTCTCTCTTATTTTTCAATGTGGGACTCTTAACAAATTCTCATAACTAAGGGATAAAATGTGTCATTTTCCCATTTAGGAAATAATTAGGACTTCGGCAACAATGAACTAGGATGCACACAAAAACTCAACGTTTCACAATCAAATAATTCCATGTGCATTCATCATATGAGATCCTTATGAGGGCATGGATTAAATTCTCTGAAATAAAAAAAACAAAACAAAGAGAATGAAATTGTCAATCGGTCAATGAGTCCACAAAATCGGATTCAGGCGTAATATGATTAGGGTAGCGCGCACCCCACGAAAGAATGCCTCGTTACAGCTGGTCAGCCTAGTATCGGTACTGAGTACTGACTCAAGTTGAAAATGCGCCAGTGTAATTCAGTCCAAATCACATGTAAGTACAATATACGGGCAAACCATGACACGCTTGCTTAATTACCTAGCATCCTAGTGATAACTCAAAAACCTCGGCCGAGCTGGTAATTAGAGTCCAAAAATCACATGTAAGTACGAAGTTATAACGAACCATGCACGCCTTTTATTACCTACATCACTAGTAATCACTCAAGTAGAAGAAATAGTGAAAACTAAAATTTGTAAGACCAAAGGACAAAGAGAAAGACAAATAAGATGTATTTTAGTGAATTTGACTGAACAGACTTTTTTTGGCATTGACCCACTAAGAGGTGGTTCTCTAAAGTAAATATGATATAGGCAAACTACAATAGGTTTTTCATTGCTTGACCTCTAGTATACTCAAGTTAAAGAATATATCAAAAATGAACTATGCATAAATCCATGAAAGTATTGGAATACTACTACACCGCAAGAGGTTAGACAATCTAATACTATTCTTACCCAAGCCGCCCAAGCACACTTAAGAATCTTATCAGATAGGATACATATACACTAGAAAAGGTGAATCCAACGGTTTTACATAGTTTTATGCTAGCTGTCAACTAGTCAACCTAGTGCCAGCACAACCTTCCACTATCCAAGTTTAGACTACCTCTTTTAATGAAAACCTTCCACTATCCAAGTTTAGACTACCTCTTTTAATGAACATAGGTGGAGTAAAACAAAACTTCTTTTGAAGGCAGCCCACTGAAATGTCGGCAGGAAAGGCCAAAACTCCAGCTACCATACGAGCTGTTGCAACACCAAAGCACCATCTGTAAAACACGTGTCTTTCACATGGAAGAACTTTATTTTCATGAACACTCAATATACAACCGTCTTCTACCTCAACTCAATCCATAGTTTCATCTACATCTTCATCAAGCTTACTCTACATAGAGCACATACTCACACTCTTAAATACAGTGAGGGCATTGGGTGCTTCCTAGTCTCTAGCTCATTGCCTTCATTTTAAGTGCTTTCTCAAATCTCATTTGCCTCGCAGTGACAATGAGCAATATAGTCTTCCAAGAACCAAGAATAACAGAACACATCAGTCTCGAAAGTCTCGGCGAGGGCATACGTTTGAACATTCTAACTAATGCAATACATCTATGCACAGCTATGTCTATTATGCTCTTTATTGAACGGGTTTACATGGCAATTGTAATCACATGTGCGAAGTGCTTTGAGAAGAAGAGATATATGAAACATAAGTCGGATGCAATGAAGAAGACCTTGAGCAAAACAGAAACTATCCCATGGTGCTGGTCCAAATCCCTATGTATAATGAAAAGGAGGTAATATTCACTATTTTCATTTATGTTATTATACATTATGCATTAATTGCATTTATTTGAAATCTTAGTGCATGCATACTGAAATAATAAGCATAAAACTTCGCAAAATGCGCAATTACTGAAACTCGGCCTAGGCGGCAGCATTTTATTCGAATGTTCGATTAGTCAGTCAAGCAGCCAACTAATCGAACAGATGATCATCTCGGCTGCTTAAAAAAAAGTTGTTTCGCTCAAAACTACATCATTTTGAGCGAAACAACCCTTAAAAAGGGAAAAGTGAAAAATGAAGACTCGAAAGGAAGAATAATAAATGAAGACGAACAAGCAAAAAATGAAGACTTGAAGATCAGACAAGACAACACAAAAGAAAAAAGGAGTAAATCGAAGACGCCATTTCCAGCACCACTATCCGTCACCGCCTATCAGCACTTACTGATTCAAACTCTATCTCGAAGGTCAAGCTCAACTCGCCTTCGCCGCTTGTTGCTCCCATTGCTAGACTAAACCGCCAGCAGAGATGAGTTTGTCTTTTCCGAGCTGGGGTACTAGGTTTTTTTTTTTCTTTGCTTTGGTAGCCTTGAAGTAAATGAAAAGCAAAAAAGAAAAACAAAACAAAAAAGCAATATATATATATATATATATATATATATATATATATGCTAATATTCAAGTGCATCCACCTGTTCCCGTGAGTCCTGTGACTCTGTGAGACCCTTCGAAAATGCACACAAGTTACTACATGAATGCACACAGGGTAGCTTGTGTGCATTCATGTTGGGCGAATTGCACACAATCTAGTTTGTGTGCATTCGTGTAGTAGCTTGTGTGCATTTATGAAGGGTCTCACGAGACTCATAGGAAGGGGTGGTCTCATTTGATTGTTACTATATATATATAGTAGATTAAAGGCCTTTTATGCTTTGGTATTGAAGCCTAAAGTAAGTGAAAGGCAAGAACAACTTTTTTACGTACCTAGGCGCCCATCAACTGCCCGATGGGCACCTAGTGCCTTCTACAACACTAATTACCATGAATTACACAATTACTACCAAAAAGTGTGCCTTAATTAGGAAGCCTCACCTGTAAGAAGATAAAGTACTCTTGTATGAAGTAAATAAAATTTACACTTCATTTCTGCTGGAAATAAAGAACGCAAGTTGATGATCGACAGATAAAGCAAACTGACACACCAATATGCAGAATATTATCAATCAAGTAGTTCTATGAGTCAAATTTTATTTATTTATTTTGTTTTGGAGGGGGAGGGGGTGTGGGTTGGTTTGTGCTGAAAGATGCCAAAGGTAGGGAAGGACTTGAATGCATGTGTTTTCAAGATAAACTGTAAATTTAGGATATATCTTTAGACCATATAAAAGCAAGCTCCAGTGCTGCTATGAATTAGCAGTAAGAAACTTTTAAACATAAGTGAACTCACCTGGAAGGAATGGACCAGACTTAAAAATTTCATTTTCATCTTCTTCACTAGGTTTACAAGCTTTCTATTGGAGCTGTATGTGGGCTTTCATGGCCAGCAGATAGGCTCATTGTGCAAGTTCTTGATGACTCCACAAATAGATCCATAAGGGTATCTCTTTCAACTAAATATTAAATAAACAGATATGCTACTACAGTTTCCTGAATTTGTAATGATTCTTAAATTGTGCATATGCAGGAATTAGTGGTTAACGAATGTGAAAAATGGAAAGGAAAAGGGGTAAATGTGAAATACGAGACAAGGAATAACAGGAATGGCTACAAGGCAGGTGCACTTCATGAAGGTCTAAATAAGAATTATGTCAACGATTGTGAATTTGTTGCCATCTTTGATGCCGACTTCCAGCCTGATGCAGACTTTCTTTTGAGGACCATCCCTTATCTTCTCGAAAACCCGGAATTGGGTTTGGTCCAAGCCAAATGGAAATTGGTAAGGCAAAGATAGCACCCAAATTTGAAAATACTTCATTAATGACCATGCATAATTTCAAAGAGAGAATGTGACTGAAGTTAATGGACCAAGAATTATATTGATCCATTAACTTCAGTTATGAGTAGATCACCCTCTCTTTCATACTGTGTATGTGTATGTATAGAGTAAAAAGGAAAAGGTTATACTTCTTGTCTGTCCCACCATACAACATTTTAGCTCTATTTTTCAGTTGCTTAATGTGAGTGTATATTTTTCCATAGTAAATGCAGATGAATGTATGATGACTCGCCTACAAGAGATGTCATTAGACTATCACTTCAGTGTAGAGCAAGAAGTGGGCTCATCAACATGCTCATTTTTTGGGTTCAATGGTAAACCGTGAATTAGAATTTCTTATAAACATCCCTGCCTGAAAAGAATTACTTCATGTGAAGGATAATAATTATTTTGATTACAACTTAGGGAGTGCTGGAGTTTGGAGGATTCAAGCATTGAATGATGCTGGAGGTTGGAAAGATCGAACCACAGTGGAAGACATGGATCTTGCAATCAGAGCTAACCTCAGGGGTTGGAAGTTTCTTTATGTTGGTGACTTAGAAGTGAGTTGCTTTAACTACTACTAAATTTATATATGGCAATGCCTTGAATCCTACTATCAGAGAGATAACGTAGTCCATTTAGGTGCAAAATGAACTTCCAAGCACCTTCAAGGCTTACAGGATTCAGCAACAACGGTGGTCATGTGGCCCAGCTAACCTCTTCCGTAAGATGTTAAAAGAAATCCTCCTTTCTGAGGTGACAAAATTCCATTCCATTTTCATAATATGAATAAGAATTCATAGAAATTACTGTTTTCTTTTCTATATGATGCAGCATGCTTCTCTCTACAAGAAATTTCAAGTGATCTATGCATTCTTTGTGAGAAAGATTATTGCACATTGGGTCACCCTTTACTTTTACTGCATCGTGATCCCTATCATAGTCATACATCCTGAAATACATCTTGTGAAACCCTTGGCACTATATCTTCCTGCTACAGTTACTATTCTTAATGCTGCTTGTACATGGAGGTACGCAAGCCTAAACATAGAGCAGTCAACTCTTAGTATTGGTTTTCATAATTCTTAAACCAGAATCAAGCTACATATATTTCCCTTCTTCCCACACAGGTCTATCCATCTTATACTACCTTGGATACTCTTTGAGAACGCCATGTCTCTCCATCGAGCTAACGCTGCACTAATAGGACTCTTAGAAGGCAGCGGTGTTAATGAGTGGGTCGTAACAGAGAAGCTAGGATATGCATTGAGGCAGAGGCCTAGTCTCAGAGCACCATGGACACAAGAGTGGCAGTTTTATTATACACAGGTAACATTTTGCCCTTAATACAATAGCAAAAGGCTGCTACAAGACAGTAAATTGCTCATATACCAAACCTTATAGAATGACCATGAAACTGCTATTTCACAAACAGGTTCCACCTGCCCGAGTTTCTGATGGGACTTTATCTTGTGCATACTGCTGTCCACGACCTGATGTATGGTAACAACCACTTCTACGGATTCTATTCATCCAAGCAGCAGCACCTTTTCACACAGTCACAAACACAACAACCCCCAACAAACATTCACCCACAACAGACAAATATTAATTGGAGGTCAGTAAGAAGATCAGATATTAGATAATGGGGATAAGAAGAAAATGATAATGAACACATACAGTTGGAAGTAATAAGAATGTTTAGATATAAAAAAATGGGGGGTGATAAAGGAAAATAAAGATAAAAAATAGAATATAATATGTGTAATATGTAATAAGAGTATGTTAGTATATAAGTGTTGACTGTCTGTCAAGTTCAGTGTGTAACTTTAAGCCTTGTAAGTTCTTAATGCTAATATACCGTATTTCGTCTGTATGGTTTGTAATAATATAAACTACCTTAACTCGAATCTCTAAATTCTTAGCTTGTGATGAAGCATCTCATCGGTGAGATTCCTTAGTGTGTAAAAGTAGTAAAATATTAAACAATTTACAACCAATAAATTGAAACTCCAAACGCTTAAGGAAAGTGTTTCTGAAAAGTATAATCCATTACATTATGAAAATGATGAATGGTGAAGTAAAAGAAAGTACAAATACATATACATTTAATCGTGTGGCATACATAGAGAGGATGAACTAACCTGATAGATGCATCGAAGAGCTGGAGAATCCGATTCAGCAATTCCGTGTTTTCAGAACTCCTGAAGAACAGACGATCAGTGGGGTGCCTAATTCACAGCCTGAGCTCCGGTGAGTGATGATTGTAAATTGGTAATGGAACAAACGACCCGTTTTTCCTCCGCTCGGGTTTGTTGTACCGAGGGTGGAAATAGGTGGGCCAAAGCCAAGCTTTAAAAAATTAGGTCTGGACCTGTTACGAAAACCTGAGCTGTTGTGAAAAATTTTTGTTAGATTCTAGCTTGAGCCCTACAATTAACCTGACTGAAGCTTTTTTAAAAGCCCTGTTTAATATGTAGGGCCATGCTAAAAAAGGCTTCAAAGTAGGGGGTGGGGAGTTCTTTTTTAAACTTTTGATCCTTTTTTTTTAAAACTAATATAGTTAAATTTTTAACCAACTTATAAGTTGTTCTAATAATTTAAGAAATATATCAAGACTAATACAAATTAATATATAACTTAGCATAAGTATATTGCACAATGCAAACACAATAGTATTAAACATATATAAATAATAAAGCAAGTCACAGACTTCAACATGCTTGTTAAGCCTTGTTTAGAAATGAATCAATTGTATCGCATATAATATCTAAGCATAATTTAACAAAGCAAACCCGCATAATTAAATTAATCGTGACACTGTCCAATTACTAGGTCCTAAAGGAGCAAGGAGATTCCCTCTCTAAACTCTTCGCGGCGGCACGCGAAACTCTTTGAACATGACCAGAACAAATCATTCTTATTAGCCAGCCGACTGTAAGCTAGCGGATTCTAACCTTTCTCAGCTAAGACAAAACTTGCAACAAGCAAATCATACTTAAGCAACAAGGCATCTCTTCTACTTTAACAACTTACAAGAACACAACTTCCTCTTCCTAAGCTTGACCTTTCAAGGATCCTTGGTTTTTCTCTTTCCAACTACTCTCTTTACTTCTCTACTTTACTCGAAGTAGTTATCGAAGGCATAACAAGCACATTGGTAAATCATATAAACAAAGCACATGTATAAACTCTTATACTTTCACCTTAGCACTTTTACATAACTTCCACTTTCAAACTTTAGCTTTCACAATCTCAACTTTTAACTTTCACTTTAACTTCTCACTGGAAAACTTCTCTATTTCACTTTCAAAAGATATAAAAGGCACTTTAACACATTGATAAAGCACAAAACTCATATAAGCAAACACAAAGGAACTCTCGACCTCAACGTGTTCCTAACTGATAATTAGAGTTTCTCTTAACTCTGATTCTCATACTCAACCCACTGCGACTTAGAGTCTTTTCTCATCTCAATTTTGCATAACTTAGGGATTTCTCTTATCTCAAATTTCAAACTTAGGAGTTCTTTCCTAAAATCTGATCCTTCCTAGGATTTCCACTCCAATAGTTCCCTTGCTTATCTTGTCCATTCTTAAGATTTCAACTTAAAGGTCTTTCTTTAACTTTGTCCTTCTGTGACTTTTACTTAGAGTTTTATACTCAATCTTAGTCAACTTCCTAAGTCTCCCGTGGTTCGTACCGCGTCTGATACCAATTTGTAACACCCCACTTTTCTAACTCTTAAAATACCAACTCTAAACAATCATGGTAAGCACACGAAAAACAAAAAAAAAAAAAAAAGAAAAAAAAAAAAATAAACGCAGGCGGAAACTAAAAGATAATATGGGAGTGTCACCGCCACGATCACCACTCCTTGGTGATGTGCCACAGGCTAAAAGGGTAAAACTAGAAATAAGAATTAAGGCTGGGAACTAAATATAAATACTGAAAACGTAAGTGGGGAAACGTCACCTGAATAGTCTACATCAATCCTCAAACATAAAAGTCAAAAAGTCTAAAATCTATACATAACCATAAATGGTAACTTGAGTTTAGATATCTCTAGTTACGAGACTAATCTAACTCCGACTTCTTCAACCACTGCCTCAGGCCCCACCCTGGAAGGGGTTTTGCAAGCCAAAAACCAACATAGACGAATAGGAAAGACTCGTTACACGAAGCTATGTAGTAACCACACTAACTGTAAGCAATTCTACATTTACTTTGAAAACATTTGATATCTTTTATAGGGCAATAAAGGCTAATCTCAAAATCATCTTTAGATTTATCAAACATTCTTTCTAGAATGTTTGCACCCCTATAGATATGCAGCTGGCATGCTTATATATGTACTAAGACTGATCCCACGTAGATTATCAACATATAGACTTCTCAAATAGCTTATCAAGCAATTATGGCTTACAGATAGGAAATCATGCTAAAAGACTATATAAAGGTTTCACATGTTTTCCACATTCTTATCATATAATTTGATAAGTAGAACTTCTAGTACAGAACGATAATGTATGCTCAAAGAACTATCTTAAGTCAAACTGCTCGTTTAGCCAAGTCTCATTAGCATGGCCTGCTATTCGCATGCAATCACGTATAACATTATGATCATAACTTCTTAAATGCAATCCCAATGGCAATAAAATATATTCATACCTCATAGCAATCTTCGTGCAATATATCAATGCATACTCTTATGCAAATCCTAGTGCAACAATATACTCATACTGTATAGCAATCTAGTGCAGACCAATTGTAATCATACTCCTTATGCAATCCCTAAAGTGAAACAATATACTCATACTCATATGCCAATCTAAGTGCAATAATATAACATACTCTTTAATGCATCTAGTGCAACTCTATTACTCATATCATATGCATCTATATGAATAAATATAATCATATTTTATACAATCTAATGTGCAAATAATATACTGCGTACTCATTGGCAATATAAGTGCAATAATAACTCATACACTCTTTTTAAATAAGTACGTTTCTGGGGGTCTCTTTGTTACTTTCTCGAGTCTCTGCTTAACTCCTCCTTTGCCCCTTCTCTGGAGGTCTTTATTGACCTCTTTCTTTGATCTCTGCTCTTCTTTCTTGAGTCTCTGTCGTCTCTCTTTCTTTCTCCTTATACTCGTAGCGGCTTAGGGGTTTCACGAAGTGTGAATTACCCTGTCGGAAGGCCATACATTCCCGACGCCAATATCTCCCCTACGCGTCTATTGACCCAATCTCGTGGTTCAACTCTGTGGAATCAGTTTGAACTATTAGTGTGTACATAACAAGGATTCCAAGCTGGAGGAACTTTCCAAACCTCGTAACGTGGGAATACGCCGCATTATATATTATGGACCGCAATATCCATAAAAATATCTACAGAGAGGAACATAGTCCAAATGGTATCCTCCAAAACCTCACCGATATAGATAATACATAAATATATCTCTCATGCCATCAATCTCATGCATGCAAACAACTCTTCTACTTCTCTAATGCCATCAAAGAATGATAATACCCACATGCTATGGTTTTTGAAAGTATTCTTGGGCTCAACGTTGGCCCCTTATGCATTTTGAAATATGACTCCATGTGAAATGTCAAAATGCTCCTTATAAAATACTTCTAACCCATGTATAAACTAACTAAAGTATTCAAGAATATAATCATCATGGCTCGGTTTGGCAACATAGCAACCTTTCTATACATTTCACCAACCAAATATGCTTCTATTTACATTGATCAAATAACACAATTTAATCATGCTTTCATAATAAATCATCATCTCAAAGAACATGCTTCGATACTCACCACAAAATATCATCAGAACACATAGTCAAGTATTTCTCATACACAGTGAACTAACAAATATACACTCTGTGTAACAATTCTTCACAAATTCCTTCATAACTTACTCATTTTTAATCCAAATTCAACGAAGTCAAAACCAAAACGTGCGTCGAGACGATCCCGAAGAGTCGAGGCCACAAAGGCCCATAACACTCAGTCCGAAACGACACGTAGCTAAGACACAGGGCCCGGTCACTGCACAAAATCCTTCACAGAACAAACTTAGGGACCTGGGACGGGACTCCTCATGGTCCGCCCCATGAGCCCTGTAAAAGCACGGGACTAGGCAACGACCCTCCTCTAGGGCCGTGCCCTAATCCCGTGCCACTACGGCTCTAGCCGGCGGCCCTTCCTGATGGGCCCGCGTCTAGGGTCGTCCCTCTGATCTGGTGCACACTGTGTTGTGCACCAAAATGATGTTTCTCCTGGCAAAAACTCATCCAAACAAGTCCAAAACAATCTCAACAACTCAAAAACAAATACTAAATCACTTCTAAGCATGAACACATCAAAAACTCATACTTTCTACTCATTTCTAGTCATAACTAAAGCTTCATAGAGCCAAAAATTAAAGGAGGAATCCATGGGGGTTATACCTCTTGTAGTCCTATTTCTTCTGGCTTGGATTTCAGCCCCACTTCACTCAAGGATCTCTACTTCTTTCACCACCTAAA
>VALG01001154.1:0-31631 GCA_009835305.1 Ipomoea purpurea
GAAAAAATATAATTAAAAAAAAAATTCTTTGTATACAACCATCTCTTTGCCTTATCAATGAAATTCAGGTATCTAATTAGAAAAGTGAATCCTAAGTATATTTGGATACCTATCACATAGTATATATGTCCGCTTTATCCCCTGCGTTAAAATTGATATAATTTACCAACTATAACACAGAAAATATCAGTAGAGATATATATAGATAACATCATTTATAAGATCAACCGATTCCATAAACACCCTTAAATTGGATATTCCTTGTAGTAAATTTATTTTGTTTATTTTATTATTTCATTATGATAATCGTAATGCACTCCAATTTCATTATTATCCACCGCTTAGTATTTCCATCCCCAAAAGAAAAAGGCCCACTGTACGACTATAGCAAGCGGACTCTCACTAATGACTTTCTCTCCCCAATCCAAAATGAACATATGATTATTTGACAAATAAAACTTGGAACAGAACGACGAAAATGTATTGCTTTGGGTTCCAAATTCTCGTTGTTCGTATAGTTAGCTGGCAATAAAAATGAACGTTTAAAAAATAATGTATGAATCTTCGAATATGTTGGAGTGTGAGGAGGATTAGAATGCGTATGGATTTTAAAGAGAGGAGAGACCAAAACATTAAACCATAGACTAAAACACCCTTTGATTATCGACCCGTTTGAAACTCTTGACGAAATATGTAACGGGGATCTTAAAGAGTGAAACAGTTCAATATCCTTAACACATTTGGGTTATTAATAAGAGTGCAAAAGAAGAAACTTAAACATTCGTGTTACTTCGTGACGCACATTTGGAATACACGCGCCTATATCTTATCTTATAGGCTACCATTTAACTTCAAAAATATAGATCACATCATTACATCACTTATACTTTTCCAGTTGAATTAAGTTTATCTTAAGCTCAAGAATCCATAGTCATTTACCTCAAACTACATACATCCCGGTTGATTTTAAAATGTTTATTGTTAATATACTGTATTTATTCTAGAGAGGAGCTTCAACTCATCCTTACAGTTGGCGTTTCTTCATTCACACCAAATGGATGGTATATCTGTATTCTGACCGTAAAGTAATCTTTCGATTATCTTTACTCGTGGCAAAGTATATTTAATGTCACTTAGTGTACAATTACATATGTCTCATGTAGTATAACTGAGCGGCCTCCTGTAGGTTTTATGGAGATATAACTTTTGAAAGAATTAAAATAACACGAGTCTCGTTTGGCCGGAATACATAGTTGGGGATACTGGAGTTGTCGGATATATTTTGTTGAGCAAAGAATAATATCTGTAGGATCATGTGGAGCGCGTTGGTCCCGTGATTTCCTGCAAGTGATTTACCGCTCAGTTTGGGTGGATCCGACAATCCCCGGTGTTACGGCTTCGACAGTTAGTGCATCTGCAGGGTTGGCTTTCATGGTACTAATGGTTCTCGGCATGATCAAACTTCATTGTCTCAGGTCAGTGATCAATACCGTCTAGTACTTCTTATGTCATTGTCATTTTTATCATTGACCTTCCTACCTTATCAATGTGGTATGTGATCTGTAATCCTTATTCAGCAAACCGGCTTCATCTCTTCTTGCATTCACCTTGGCCGCTCCGCTTCATTTTCCTTCCCCCAAACGCTTTTCTTAGCTAATTTACTACTGATTATTCACTCCTGTCGAGTGGCATTCGATCTTATTCTGTCACTACTGCGTTTGCTGACACTGTGATAGCGTGGGGCTTTTGTTAATGCAAACATCCTTCTCTCATACTCTGACAAGGGTGTCTGTTTCAATATCGTTAGCTTTTGTGTCTTAAGCTTTGGAAGTCTGTTATGTAAAATACTACAATTGGACAATAAAATTATAAGGCTCCACCGTCTGTTATGACCGTTATCTCCGAATTTTAGTGTGTGTGCCATCGGATGAAAAAGTAAAATTCACGGTTTATGTGTTTGTTAAAATCTACCATTTTAGCACAAGTCTGTTCATGCCAGTAACTTATTCTTACACACGAGTAGATATTGAAAGTAAATGTAGTGGGTCAAGTCATGATGCCCTGTTGCTTTTTAGCCGGTTGCTTTCGCCTGGGCTATGCTTTACGTATCCGTTTTTGAACTGAAGATACCCTTATAAAAATCCTTTAAAGTCTGCCTCAGTTCGTTTCGACTCATTGGCCAGGACTACCATTTATAGAATCTTTTGAGATGCACTTCCTTTTCAATCTTAACAATAACAAGAAACAATAATGTGACAGAAACGTAAAAGATGACAAGATCCAACAAAAAAGCGTTTACATGGCTCTTGACTGTGGCTACCCTCTCACCCAGCCATTACGTTGGGTAAGTCAAACAATTTATTATAATGATAGTGATGGTAATGGCACGTGTGATACACAAACCTCCACTGAGGATTACACAGACAACTAGTATTTACTAAAGACGCAGATCTAACATGATAACAATCAGCAGTACTACCCAACCAGACATAGACACATACTTTTTTAATTCCTTACTGATTGACAAACTCAACAGACTTCTCTTACCCATCTGCACGAACTATATGCTCGTAGAATAGGAGAAAAAGAGATTTTACAAATCTCGTTAACTTAGGACTAGATCAAAGATAACCTCAACAATCTCTACCGGATTGGCGAATATTGGTACAATTTAGAGTATAGACTATCTCACATCTTTCACCTTCACAAATAATGCCTTTGAGAAAAAATGAAAAAAAAAAGATTTACTTCTACATATCACAGCAATGCATGCTGTGGTAAAACAGCGAAAAAATCATGCAATAAGAGCCACTATTGCTGTAAGGGCATCAAATGTTTAACAAAAAAACCGCCGCGGTGCACATTCCTAATTCCTATATTTGACGAGACACGATACCAAAATACTTCATTATGAAGAATTCATAAGGATATTCGCACCCATGTACAAAATAATTAAAGGTAGAAAAAAATGAAAAAGAATTAAGAATAGTCAATTCACTATATTTTTTTATGACTTATAAAGAAACATGATACTAAAAAATAGAGTGTAGAATAATAGAATATCCTTTTTCAATCACACACACTTTTGCACCTGATAACCAGAAACATGTATTGGCGACAATTATTATATTTATTTATATCATATTGTAAGGTCTCAGAATGCGAAAAAAAATTGAGAAATAACTATCCCGATTCCACGTTCATAGCATTGGAAAGGATTGTTTAGATGAAATTTCCATATGGATCACACATACTAAAAAGGATCTGAGGAATATGGTATCATAGCTAAGAACATTGATCTAATTTACTTTTGAGACATTAGTATTAAAATCGTAAAACTCTACGTACTGTAGAAACTCAATCAATCTATTGACCTCGATCGTTCATACTGAAAAAAAAAATTAAGGATCAAGCCTAAATTAAGATTTTTGTATGTGCTTTATTTCTTTAAGGCCATCTGCATCCATGCAATTACACCACTTGTATAATTCAACTTGGCATTTTCTTCTCTCTCTCTCTTTTTTTTTTTTTAAATCGTATGTGTTGCAAAATCTTTACTTTTTTATTATAATTAGCGTATTTTAATATTATTTGTATTAATTATATACTTATGTTTATTATATGTCTTTTATTCAATAATTACTATTTAATTTATTATATCATTATTATTATCTATTATTATATCTATGTATATAACATGCACCATCCTGAAAGCATTTTACAACGGCACCTCCCAGTTACCTACACACGAATGCACGTCAAGCATTTCAAAATGTACGGAAGCAACATAGAAAAGTAAAAAAATGATACCGTGTTTTCTCCCATTTTCATTTATCAAAGGCTGAAAATCAATAAAAATGCGGAAAAATGCGGCATCATTTTTGAAAAATTATTAACTCACCAACGTGTGGTGGGGAAGTATTATGGGCCAGCGTCGGAGGTAGGTACATTACAACTCCATACATACATACATAGATGTATCATAAGCATTTAGCCATTCTTGGCACCCAGAATACATTACATTACATAACATACTACTACATACATCATACCATACAGTATACATATAGGACATACATATAGATACGGTTACTATATATATATATACTAATATATATCTATATATATATAATATATAGTCGCGTGGTGTCTATCTGTGTCGTTGATCAGTTTAATCTACGACAAGTGACTAATTCTGAGAGATTTTACGAGTTTTGGGTAATGGGGTGTTATGGTAATACAGTGGCTATTATAGCGGTAGGTTCCAGAAATACAAACACAGTGTTGACAACATGCACACAATAGTGTAATAAAAACCACCACTGTGAAACACACCGCAATAAAGCTGTAAATTTACCGCACTGTATGAGTGTATTATATATCTAATGGCGCGTTTTTGGTGATGCGTGCCTAATTTGTGTATGTTTTTTTATGGCTATCTTTCATTATACATGGATGATGTTAATTTGTATAAAATTGGTGCGGCCGCACACTACACGGGAAGGCGTTACCGCACCTTGACTTAGCACCATGGGGAATCTACAAAATACACCAGACGGTACCCGCCTAATAATTCACCCAACTTACACAAATAAAAACACACAAACAATGTGATTTTTCCTATTCGGCGTGCCTACTGAAGTTTACCCTTGATTCATCGCGTACGAGAACGTTGCGCCGCAAATACTATCGAAGACAATCTTGATTAATTGATCTCATCTGGATCTATCTAATCTACTATGGCCTGCTAATCTGACCATAACCTGACACACGCTAACCATGATGCACTGATCGCCACTATTCTATATATATTATATTATATTATCATAATTATTATATATATATATATATCATGATAATATTACCGCTTACATTCTGAAATTTCCCATTGCTGTGTACAGGAAGTAGACAACATCATTACTACGCTTATAGTAACAAAATTACATTGTATCGTATTCATCCATGATTCTCGAAACCTACCAAGCAACATTTTGAATCCTACATGGCATGCAAATTATCTTTTGGCATTTTACCTTTACCCAACACTGCACCATCCTAGGGATCAAGGATAGCAACTTTCAAACAGCCTTCTTTTGGCCTCAGTCTTTTCATCTTCTGTTACCAAGTCATCGCATGTACATTATATCGCCCTCTCACATATAAATATAATAAAATACAATAATATATATACTGTATAGCCCGGGGTATATCATCATAACTATGTATAGTATAAGTATAGTATTTATATATTATATAAATATATATAGTATATATTATATTAGTATAGATGTAATTAGTATATATAATGTCATTAAAAAAAAATATGAAAAGTTGAAAGAACTTAGGTTGTTTGATTTGCCATAAGAATCGGAATCAGATGGAGATCGAATACTTATTATGGAGATGAGTTTTTGTGAGAATATTTTAATTTTTGGTAGTAGAGTGGAATTGGAATGATTAGTCAAATATTGAAGTTTGGTTAGTGTAGTGAACCTATAAATGAGAATGAATAGTTAAATATACAAAACAAAAAATCAAGGCAATTGATCCTTAATTATATGAACATTCAAAGCACAATATAAAGCAAAAAAAAAAATCAAATAAAAATTCTAGAAGCACTAATCCGAAAATAAAATTATATATTCCAATAAGATGGAATGATATCGTTTAAAAAAAAGAAATAATTGGAAGTGAGTTTTGAATTGGAGAGTAAGGTCAATATCTCATAGTTTGGTGTTTTAAAAGTTATCCAACCAAGTACACTTAAACTATGTATATGTTGATTTCATTTCTAGTGTGTAGAACCCATGAACCAAGACACATTATAATTGTCAAGCACCTGACTGTTAAGTCGCTTGGCTACTGGGAGCATTGATAGAGTAGTCAACAACCGATTAATGGATTTTTTTATTTAATTAAGCATGTTATATTCAATTGAGTGCATATCATTACCACGTCTTCTACGTAAGATTACATCATCATTATAAGTTTCATCTAGAGGGTGTTCCGGGTACTAATACTCCTTTCTTCGCATTTTTTGTGTCTACTTTAGTTACACACCGACTTGACTGAATTTTAATTCAATTTTCATATATAAGTTTAGTTTTAATACACAAAATTTATATATTTAGAAACTACATTAGAAATACTATTAAACACAAAAAAAAAAAGATAAAGAAATAAAACAAAGAAGTGCTAGTTTGACCAATGAATAAAGTATGACAGATAAAATGGGACAGAAACAGTAGTTGTTAGCTGATTGAATGAGTGTATTTGACTAGTAGATAGTATTAGTTGATTGTAAAAAAAATGTTGGTAAATTAACTGTTCTGATAGCTGATTACATGCAAAATGACTTTCTCAAAATACTGATCGAAAATATTTTTTGAGCAGTTTTTTAAATTTTAATATTTTGAAATAATAAATTACAAAAAACTAATTAAATCAAACACTCATATTAATTATTTAACCAAGTCAAATAGCTAATAGTAATAAAACAAATCAAAATTTATTGATAAATTATGTTACCAAAGAAGGCGAATCTTTTGTGTTATCCTAATGCATACGAAATTTTCATCTCAGGTTGACCATTGACGAAGTATTACTTTTTGCCCACTGCATTATTAGTGTTTGGTGTCCCCCTTTGCATTTTTCTTTTGTTTTTGATTTTTATTTATTTATTTATTAATATCTCAGCTTTTGATACAGAATAGGAGAGGTGTACTATAAAGCTGGAAATAGTAATACGCACTGAAAACCTAAATGCACTGTAACCAGGCGTGTCTTACACTACTTGGTTTTTACTTTTAACTCTGTTATTTTAACTCCATTATTAACCTCTTAAATTCATCAACTAGTTGAGTTGTATTTCGAATACATCCAGAAATTTAGGTGTCTTTGGTTGATGCAAGTTTATCTAGCAGGAATATATATCCAGGTATTTGATTGTTTGGTTTGATGGATGTTAAGAACACATTATAGGTTTAAAGGAAAAGGTCCAATAGTCAGGCACCTCGATACTTTTAGCTTAAAAGTCAATTAGCCCCGCTAAACCTTGGTTTAAAGGTGTGTTACGACCCACATCATTCTCAAGACCCCCGAACTACAAACAATTCACACTCTAATCGCTCACACTGTCACCACTTGATCACGCGAAAAAAAAAGTTAACTCAGAAATGATATACAAGAAAGTAAATTAGGTTGCAGGAAAACTTAAGAGAAATTTTAGGTAATAAAGAGTGAAACAGCCAAAAAGAATAGATTGTAGAAAAAATTAGAAGTAATTAGGTTTTTTTGTCACCGCAAAATTCTCGAAATAAATTTTTTTTTTTTTTTTTTTTTTTTTTTTTTTTGAAGAAATTAGAAGGAAGTGGGAATGAAGAAATAATGACTTTCGTGTAGAAGGTATTCACATCTCTTGTTTTTGCTCGGGGATTCATATGACACTCTAAATGAATCTGTTCGAGCGGGGTGTCACTCTGAAACCTTAAACAAAGTTTTGGGAACTAAAATTGAATTTAAGATAAAGTTAGGAGGCATATTTGAAATTTTAAATAGGTCTTTAATAAAGTTAATGGAAAAATATAAAAAAATAGAAATAATGGTATAATAAAATTTATTAATTTATTATTTAAAATCATTTGATTAGTGCTTTTAGATTTTTGTTTTTATTTTTGTTAATAATTGGTTTTTTATGTATTATATTAAGATCAATTGGTATTAATTTGTATTATTGTATTTTAATATTATTAATAGGGAAAATTGGTAAAAAATGAAATATATAATATCATTATAATGCAACCCTGAATTATGAAGTGGATGAAAATATTGCCTTCTCAATTATCAAAACAGTGCACATTATTCCTCCCGTAACGGACATGTGGTTCCCGTTAGTGTACGACATCGTTAAGTAGATAGTAAATATGTATTTAGTTGTTTTTTCCTTCTCCTCGATTAAAATTACTCGCGATGGACACGTGGGGAACCACAGGTCCGTTACGGGAGGCGGCTATATGCTGCACCATTTGATAATTGGAGGGGGCAACATTTACCCAATCATAATCTCAGGGGTGGCATTGATAATTGGCGGTATTATAGAAGGGCATTTTTTACAATTTTCCCTTATTCATATTATAGGATCATACTTAATCAAACAACTTATGATATCGATCTCACATTCCACCCTAACTCACCAAAACATGCAAATATCTTTAACTAAATACTCCATTTAACCATTATTTGATACTCATTCCATTCAATTTCCACTGTGCGAACCAAACACACGCCTTAATTAATCCAATAAGAGTTAATAACCCTGACGAAAACAAGTAGTGCTTCTACCCGTTGTTCAAAACTGGACAATAAAAGTACGTCTATCTCTGTCCGGTCTGGGTGTGGGGGGCCTTAGGTTGGAGTTCAAAACATTTAAAGAATATTGTATTGACATTCGAATTTTAACGAGATAGAACTAATTGGCTCAATAACAGTTTGATATTGAAAATGTATAGTTTGATTGAATTGTGATTGTTTTTGTTTTTCTTCTATTCTGGATGCAGATTGCAGATAAATGTACTAAATAATATCCTATTCACTCACTAAACATGCATTGTGGTTGGACATGTCAAGCTCACCTGTGCATTGCATGCATATTCATTCACTGCTCCAGTTAATAGAGATGAACGAATTGAAACAATATGTAATTGAATTGGCCATAATATTGTATGAAGGGTATTCTGAAATATTTTTACTTAATATGGGTCATATGCAGTTGTGTATAATTGTATGTATTCTGCCGCTTAGTCAGATCACAAGATGCGATAATTCTACAACTTCTATATAACGTTAAAAGTTTTTCTTTTGTGTCAGATTTCATAAATAGATGGACCAAAAGATAAAATCATAACCATTTATTTTTTATAATAAATCAAAATTCTGGAATTAAGTTGCAAAAAATTGTATCAATTCTAACAAATTCAATCTACAGTGGGCATTGAATTTTCGCATTTTATACACTGTTATTTTAATAACTAAAAACTTGACTTTGTTACTTACCCCGTGGCAACTTTGTAACAAATCATGTAAGAGTGAATTTCATTTTTGGTCCTACTGTATTGAGGCGTTTCAATTTTCCAGTCCACTTTATTTACATTTATTTTGTTGCACTTACAACCAAAAACCCCTGTTTTATTGGAAATGGTTCCACTTTTAGTCGACCGTTAAATTATTTTCGTCAAGAGGCCGTTAATTCAATGGTATTGGCTTTTTTATGTTTGTCCTTTCTTTTATCGCAGCGCTTCGTCTCTCCTCCCGATATTCGAAGATGATATCTTCGACAAACGAGATAGGGAAGACCAAAGTACATCGTTTCGTTCGTTCAACATGGCCGGCGATGTTTCTTTACGTTTTAGGTTTATGATCTCATGTTCTTTGCTCTTGGATGAAAGAATGTTCAAAATAACCGCCTAGATTACACGTCTCTTGATGGAAAATACTAACGGTCGACTATAAAGTGGACACCTCAATAATAGTTTATAAAGTGGCAAAAAAAAATAGGTGGCTAAAATTGAAAATACCCCTATAACAGTAAGTGCCAAAAATGATTCACTCCGTAGTGTGTGTGTGTGTGTGTGTGTTGTGTGTGTATATTATATATAAATATACTATAATATATATATATATATATCATATAATATATGATATTATATATATATAATATACTATATATATTATACACTATACTGAGGTTCAAGGTGCGGCGATGTCCTTGGTGGCATACAATAGTTGAAAAGATATATCATTACACGTTAGAAAATGCACCACAAAAATACACACAAAATTAGGTACGCATCACAACAACCATACACTGTTCAGAAAATACACAATTGGGGTGTGGTGGGGTTATATGGTGTATTTTTTTTTTTTTTTTGGGTTGTTGTGTATATTTTGGTGTTTTTTTTTTTTTTTTTTTTTTTTTTTTTTTTACATTTGTTGTGGTGGGTTTGTTTTCCCTTACACTGTTGGTGCTGTGTTAACATTGTGGAGAAACAACTACTTTAATGAGTAGATTGACGAACCATAGAGCCGTCCACGTGTTCTGATCTAACGGTCTAAACACTGATTTAAAAAAAATGAGTGATATTTTCTTTAAATAAATTGAATTTGAAATGTAGTAAATTGTGTTAAATTAAAAGTGCAAGTAATTAGTTCATATAGTGCACCTATGTACAAATAAATGTATTAAAAGTGCAGAAAATAATGTACAATGATCATCAATATTAAGTACACTAACGTTATCATTAGTTGCACCAAACGTTATTATTAAGTACTCTAATGCGAAAGACGATATCATTAGGTGCACCAATGTTAAAAAAAAAAAAAAAAAAGTAAATTACTTTAAGTGAAAATGGTTGCACTTTTACGTGATTTTACTTGGACAATTGCACCAAATACTTGCACTTTTACCATGCAATTTAAGTTATTTAAAAAATGCCACTGCGTCTTTTTAAAAAATTACATCTGATTCATTAAATCTGTGTGGACAAATGCAATTGATTTTCAGTTTTTTCATGAAAAATTCGTTCTCACTGAACATGCCCCTATATATATATACCTATTAATTATGTTTCACCTATCTTATTATTACAAATGAAGGGAACACTCAAACTACTAATCGCCTCCACTAAAATTCAAACTTATCAGGTCCTACTTAGGAGAATAACTGGATACTATTGGACCACAAGATCGTTGGTATGTTTCACCTATTTTATCACTAGCTCCTTTTGGTTGCTTATACCATTATATTAACTTTTAAATTACTCCGTATAATGATTTGAAAATTGTTGAGTGACGTGGTTTTTATCTTCTTAAGATGATATATATATTTCAACTGAATCCTCCTCTGCCTCCTAATTAATATTGTTTCTTTTTTACTTCGTACACATTCTGCATGGCATTGATGAAAGATAAATACTGAAAAGCCTGTCCGTAGAAGACCAACCCCGGCCATTTTGAACAAAAAGCTAAAACTTTGGCTTTATATGTATATACTCATACATGATCCTAAAAGCATCATTATCAATTAGGATATTAGAGGGGAGAATGTAAGAGTGATTAAAAAAGAAAAGATGGGAGGAGAAAGAAAAAAAGAGAAAAAGAAGCAAAATTGAATTTAAACAAAAAAAAAAAAACAAAACAATTATATAAAGGTATGGTCATGCGCGTGTATTTCACGCGCCCATGTGGACTGTTGTTGTGCACGCAGCCAATGCTTTTTGATATTTCTCTTCCTTTGGAAAGAGAAATATCTCAACCCCTTGTAGGAGGATTCTTTTTAAATTATCCCATTTCCACATCATCTTTGCTCTTCACTTGAGAGAATTAATTCTGACATTAACTCTCAAATCTTCTCTGTAGTGGGTGCTCTAAGGCTTGTATTTGTGTGGTAATAATATACGGTTAATACAACATACTCATACGTATAGTAGTGCATTTACGTACTGATAGGAAAGATTATAGGGTGTTTGACAAATAGCTGTTAGAAGATTGTGTTAGCGGGTTTAACTAGATGATAGCATTTGTTGTTTGTAGAAAAATGTTTAGTAAATTAGTTGTTAACTGATAAATGATTACATGCAAAATGACCTTAAGAATATATAATTTATTTTCTCAAAAACTTATCGAAAAAGATGATTTTAACAGCTTTTTAAATTTTAGCGTCTTGGAGAAATTAGCTGTTAATAAAAACCGGTTGACCAAACACTCATATTGACGGTTTAACCAAATCAAACAACTAATAGTAGTCAAACAAGTTAAAATTAGCTGATAAGTTAATTAGAGAAATGGAGAAATGGAAAGGTAAAAAATAATAATAATACATAAATGGTATATGCACCATCTGTTCAAATTTGTGTTGAGTAAAACAACTAAGTTTCAACAATAATAGTTTGGTAGACGATGCAGGTTTCCTTTATTCTGCCACCATGCAATTGACGTTTGACCAGATCATATCTTTGAAGTAAGATAAAAGTCACTACATTAGCATGGTGATCCCAAAACACCTTGCATTGGTAAATGAATTTAAAAGCATTTGTTTATTCCAAGTTTAAATTTTGAATACCCTAAATCTTTGAAATAATAATAATTAGGAAAAATGGTGATTTTAATTATCTTTCATTGTGGTGAATAATTGATTTAATTCCTCGCTATTTGAGTCATGATATGCATTTGATTCCTGAATTATTAAGGTTATGGCAAAGTTAGTCTCCATCCGAAATGACATAAATTTTATTGTTAAATACAAAAAATCTTTAACTTTTCATGATTATTTTTTATATACTTGAAACATTGCTCTTCTCGATCTCTTCTCTCTAATAAAATCAGTTTTATGGTTTGGAGAAAATAGATTCTTAATGTTTAGAGAAAAATGCTATAGAATCTAAGATAACAATCTTAAAAGTGAAGGTTTTGTGCTTTAATAGTAAAAAATGAATGTCCATCACTTAGGGACTAGTTTTGTCACAATGTAACCTTAATAACTAAGGGACAAATATGAATGGATAATATGTGTAACTTTTGATGGTTAAATTGACTATTAGCTGATTGTTGAAAGACTGTCATATTCCGTGACATAAATATTAAGAACTCATCAAACTACATTATAACCTGTTGATAAAATTCCTTCAACATGACAAAACAATATCCTTTATGTAAGCTCGTAGGAAATGAAATTAGATTCGAAAGCTAAGCAATAAAGATCAAACTGAATTTTTCAACATATAAATTATTATATACCTTATTGATTATATGAATGATAGAAAAAAAAAAAAAACCGTTGATTCCTTACATAGTTGCATCTAAAGGGATTAAAGGAGTTGCAATTCTGATGAAGTGACATATCAAATGTCAAAAATGAGTGAAAATAAGAATGAAGATCAAGGGCTCGATTAAACCTCATCTTTTACCTGAAGCCTATTACTGCACCTATCCTTCATATATATAAAGGAAAAAGTTTAATGCGGCGGTCTTTCCGTGCGGCGGAATTCAGAATACACCAACAGTGTAAGGAAAACACACCATAATGAAATGAATAAAACATTAAAAAAAAATACACAACAGACCCAAAAAATTACACCATATAACTCACCACCCTCAATGTGTATTCCGAACACTTATGATGTTTTTACTCCACCTAATGGTGTGTATTTGGTGATGCGTACCTAATTTGTCTCTGTTTTTTGTGGTGTATTTTCTTAACATTGATGACGTATATTTGTTGAACTATTGGTGATGCCGCACCGCCGCACCGAACTCGCCTCTCTCTCGATATATATATATATATATATATATATATATATATATATATATATGACAGCCGTTTCAATGAAGATGAGCTGTACTGTTAATGCTGAATATTTACCAAATAATCAACTAATCTCCCTAATTTAAGCAAAGAACGTTGACAATAGTGTCGTCATACTGTCATAGATGTGCTCAACTTTTGTAATTGGATTGGATTTGATAAGAATAGTTTTGGCAATTAATAATAATAATTATAGGCATGTGCCAGTAAATTGAATTCTGAGTTAATTAAACATTTATTTATCATAACTAGTGTACTACTTCCAGCCAGAATATAATGCTTACACGGATGGGGAGAGTACTTTACTTGGACCTAACATTATTATTCATAATAACATCATATCAAACCAGATTTGCTTGAAAACCTTGATGATCAAATCATGGTACTCGTCGGAGTTCAAAGACAGATAGCAAGCAAGAAGATCTTCCAAGTCCTTTGATGCCCTGATGTTGTTCTCCACTATCATCTCCACCATTGATTCCCGGAAGTCTCTGCGTGGGTCCTGAGATGTCTTCACAACTGCAAAGCTCTGCGACGACGACACGCTTTTCCTGCCCTGAATTCTCCTCCCCATCCTTGGACTGTTCGTCCGTAGTTTCAAACCTGAATGCCTCCGAACGGGTCTTGTCCTCTGTTCTTTTGACGACCTTTTAACCATGTCGTCTTGGTGTTCTTCTTTCTCTGTTTTAGGTGAAGCCTTGGTAATGATGGGAGGGAGCTGTGGCGGCGGGATTGTATCAGTATCGCAAGAGGGTGATAGCGAGAGCGTTTCGTCGGACCTCCGATCAGGTTCCGACGAGGAGGTGAGGGAGGAAACGGGCGTGGCAGCCGCCGTGCTTATTGTCTTGGCGTTGCTGCTGCGCCGTTTCTTGGCGGATTTTCGCGGCGAAGCGACGCGGGTCTTTGGAGCGGCGTTGAGGTCTCTAGAGATGTAGTAGGATTTCCGGTTGTGAGAGTGGGCTGTGGCTAGATGTGTTGATGATGATGAAGAAGATACGGATGATGATGAAATTTGGGTTAGGTGTTTCTTGTTTCTGGTTTTGTTGCCCATTTCCTTGAGCTTGTAAAACCAGGCATTTGGGATGATTTCAGAGAATCTGAACTTGTAATTCCCCATCTCTCTCTATCTCTATCTCTCTCTCTGAGTTGAGAATGTGGGGAAGGTAATATAAATAAATATAGAAGGTAGAGGGATGGGGTCCAGAAAAGCAAATAGAATAAGGCCAATGTGGATAGAGCAGAAGCCTGAGGGTGAATGGTTCGCCATTTGCTTTAATTTCTTCTTTACATTGTTTATGCCGTCAGTCCGTTAAATAAGGGATTCATTGTTTTTTGGGGTGACGAGGGTCATTGAAGGCAAATTATATTGTGGAACGCGGCTGACTATACACCGCGCATCAAAACGACGTCGTTTTATTTAATGAAAAAAAAAAACGAAATCCGTTTCGTGCCGTTCTCTAAAAAATAACTCTGTTTCTCAATTTTATTTTGTATACACTGTAGTTTCAGTTCAACACAATTACAGTTTCATTTCGATATAATTACAGTTTCATTCAATATTTATACACTCAAATATGTGAAAATGTTATTTAATTTTATTTTATGTACATTATAGTTTTATTAAAACACAACTACATGATCATTTCGATATAATTACAGCTTCATTGTACAATATACACTCAAATATGTGAAATATTATTCAGTTTCATTTTATATATACTGCAATTCATTTCAGCACAACTACAGTATCATTTTGATATAATTGCAGTTTCATTTGATAATATAAAAATAATATGTGAGGCAGTGTTGATTTAGATACACTGTAGTGTCACTCCGTTAACACTTACAGCGTGCCGTTTCTTTACTTAAAGAAACAACGCCGTTTTGACACGCGGTGCATAATCGATTATGCACCGCGGTCCACGATATAACGACTGGTCATTGAAGGATTAAATTAGTCACTTTATTAAGTGATAAAATTGATTGACGGTAGAAATAGTTCACGAGAGACTAAAATTGTTATTTCGTGCATAATTTAGAGATTAAAGATGGTCACACATATAACTCAGGGACTAAGTTTGTGCTGCAGGTATAACTGAAGGACCAAAAATGCATTTTCCTTTATTCTATTCCCAACATTTTATCCATTCATTATTATAAAATTATAGTGAAACTTTAAGTTGGTCACACTTGTGTGAGACTGTCTCATGGATCTTTACCCGTGAGACAAGTCGGTTCAAGTCAATATGAAAATGTACTTTTTTGGGTGCATAATATTAAACGTAATACTTATGTTGAAAAATGTAATACAGTACTAATTATGAATAAAGTGTTTTCTTACTTATAAAACATAATACTTTTGAGGAAAATTGTAATGCTTTTGCATTTTGATGTAAAAATATTACTTTTCTCATCAAAAGTATTACACTTTATTTTATAAGTAATGTTGACAAGTATTTGTTACTTATAAAGAAAAATGTAATACTTTTGAGGAAAAATGTAAAAGTATTACATTTTTCTTCAAAACTATTACACTTTCCTATATAAATAATAAATCATTTATTATTGATTTAGTATTACATTTTCTAGTATTAGTATTACATTTCATCTTGACCCGACCCATTTTTATAAATAAGGATCAGTGAGACGGTCTCACATAAGTTTTTGTCTAAGTTAAATATTTGATTATTAACTAAATTAATATTGCACCCGTGCGGTGCACAGCTATGTTGTTATGGTGCAATTATAACACATGTATATGTTGAACATATAGTAAATAAAATGTTAAACATATATTAAATAATGTTAAATGTGGTATCAAGACATTAGTACTTGCGTTGTTTTGACATAGAATTTGCGCCTCAATAACATGGTTTCTGAACTTTATAACAATCAACCGTGTCCAATTACAAAGCCCCAAAGAGTAAGAGTGGTCTATATTCCTCAACAACATAACTGGAGATCCAACCTTTAGGGTTAATCAATGATTGGGAACACCTGAACATCACAAATTGTTAAGAAATTCAGTGTTGTGAACTTCAGATTGCATATCAACATTTGTATCTGACTTGCACACAGAATCACAACTCAAATACGTCTTAGAAGAGCCTTCATTTATACCATTCATGTATTCATTGACACGTCGACAACATCTAATGTCGGAGCCAAAATAGCTCTAGTCTCAAGATGTGTAGGATCCATGTTACCACTACGGTATGAAGGAAATGTGCTATCAACAATTTCTTTTATGGAATCAACTTCGTTTTGCAATACAAATTGTGACGGTATAATTATGTTGCACTCACTGTCATTATCTAATTGACCAAGTTTTCCATCACCTAAATCTGCAATCCAATTTGCAAAACTCTCCAACTTCTCCTCCACTTCTTCCGAAGTAATAGTATGCAAACATAAATTCTTCGTTAACCGAAGAACTTCGCAATTGTTGCACAAGTAAGAAGAATTGATAATGGCTTGTACTATTTCTTGTTAGTGCCTTTTGGAATAACTGGGAGTATTTGTCAAGTCTCCACCTAGACAATTGTTTTTCCACCAACATGTCATTTTTGAGCTTTCTAGGATTTGAGAAACGCATTAAGTCTCTCATTGACATAAAATGACATTTTAAGTAGCTATTTTGTGGTACAAATATCAGCAGGGTCACTTCTGATTTGGGTCGGGTCAAAGTGGATTCGGGTTCTTTGTAGTCAGAAGAAGAGATTGATATATTGTATGCTCAATACGGATAATTGGTGAATGAGATATTGTCTCAAAGTAGACCCATTTGAGTTGGAAAAATGAAAGGAACAAGTGAAGCTTTTGTCCCACATTGGTTTGAGAAGATGATTTGCCCCACTATTTATACAAGAGCTCTTTTTAGATTTATTGAATTGTATAGCATAGAGGTTTTGGGGGGATGGGTGCAAATCAAATCCCAAACTGAGATAGGAAAGGCTTGATCTTAACCTAAGCTCATGTGTGCGGATTAATTCATGTTTCGAACATGGGTTAGTAGTAGTTGCAGCAGAATTTTAGCACTTGTGGGATGTAGCAAATAAGGTTTTAAGGAAACGAACAATTCGTTCAAGTCGTGCTAACCTCTAACCGAATCTTCCATCCTTTCCTTCCCAAATATTAGCCTATATAATTTTCATACAATAATAATCTTTCCGTAGGATTATTATTTTTGGGGTATACCAACAAGAAACTACCTAACAATCTTAAAACCTTATTTCCCTTGTTTCCTGTTGGTTGTATTTCCGTCTCTAATTTCCTAGAAGAAATGGAGAATCCCGCACTGGCTAATCAAGGGGAGGAGAATGTTGTTGAGAACAATAGTGGTGGGAACGGAAACAATGTTTCTAATTCCCAAGCACCACCAGTGAATGTTGGTTCACAAGATGGTGGTAGCACTGAGGGATATATTCACATGACTCGGATACCCTCGGTACCGAGCGAATCGGCTGAAAAACCGGAGAAGTTCACCGGTGTTGGATCGAACTTCAAGAGGTGGCAGCAAAAGACGATGTTCTACCTAGCAACTCTCGGTTTGGCAAGATTCTTGACCGAGAAAGTTCCTGAGATGAAGGAACAAGATGCTCAATCTGTGATTGCGGTTGGCATTTGGAAGGATTCGGACTTCCTATGCCGAAACTACATCCTGAATGGATTAAGTGATGTGTTATATGATGTATATCGAAAGATAAGCACATCAAAGGCGTTGTGAGAAGCCTTGGATCATAAATATAGAAGTGAGGATGATGGCACAAAGAAATTTGTGGTTGGCCGATTCCTCGACTTCAAAATGGTTGATTCCAAGACCGTGTTATGTCAGGTAGAAGATTTGCAACTAATCTTTGACGAAATCCGTGATGAGGGCATGGTGTTAAGTGAAGCCTTCCAAGTGAGATCCGTGATCCACTTGTTTCCTCTAGGCTGGAAGGATTTCAAGAACTACCTTAAGCATAAGCGAAAGGAGATGAATCTGGACGACCTGATCCAGCAACTCCGGATTGAGGAGGGGAACATGAAGAATGACGTGAGATGCAAGGGGAAGGAGGCTAGGATTATGTCTCAATCTCTTGACAACATAATCCTTACTAAACACTATAAGCATGTGGTGCACTCACACACAACAGTCATTATAAACATTCATCTTCCAACAAGACATTCAAGCCAACAACAATATCACAAATCAAACCAAGCTAATCATCACAAATACAATCTACACAACAATCCTCACCCCTAGAATTTTAGCCAATCATTGTTAAGAGCAAGATCAAGCAATTTAGAAATAGATGAAATACAAGATAAGCAATAAAGAGTAAGGATTAGATTTCACCCAAATCCAGCTAGATCTCTTCAATGGTGAGTAGGAAATGAAGATCCAAGCTACAAGTCCCTTGAATTCTTCCAATCTCCTTACAAATCTAATGGATTTTTGGCTAAAACCTAGAAAGAGAAAATAAAAGTAAACTACCCTAGATCTAGAACTTCCCTCTAAAAAACTTCTCTCTAAAAATTGTGGAACTCCCCTCAAATCATAATTGTTGCCCTTAAATAGCCAATTTCATTCGGCCTCCCATTTACGCACGGCGTCATGCCGTGGCGCCGGCATAAATGGGAAATTATTCCCTTCGTTCTCAAGCTTCCATCCGGCTCCTTAATTTCTGATTACCTAGCCGTCACGCCGTAATGCCTTGCGTAAATGAGGAATAAGTCTCCCTTGTCTTTGCATACTCTCTCACGCGCCTTCTCACGCCGTGAGGCTGGCGTAAATGGGAAATAATTCCCATTTCCTTCTTCTTCTTCTTTTTTGTGCATGGCTTTGGTCCTTGTGTGCGTTCTCTTCTCGGCCTTGCTCTTTTTAATTCTTTTTACCACTTTTTCCGTCCAAAAATACCTAAGAACATGTAAAATACAATCAGAAAGGTATTTCCGTACTAAACCGTGCTTTTAAGATATTTCACTATAAAAAGCGAGAGTTTCAGATTAAAACTAGCACAAAACTCCTATAAAAGGGTCCTAAAAATTAACTGGCATATTTTGAGGCTTAGCTTATCAATATCCACCTCCACTCACATTCTGGCAAATCTCCCCTGGACACCATGCTAGTCTGATCAATATATTTCGGATCCCCTATCTTGTTTCCAATCAGCATTAGGAACGCATAGTCATAGTATTCCATTGGGAGGTCGGGAAATCTCACCCACACGATAACTCTTTTAGTTTTATCAAATTTCGGATCAAAGACAGCAACCCTCTTCCCTAGCACTTTCACAATGAGCGAAAGTTTCCAAGGTTTTCGTAATCTTACCTTTTGATCTCCTCTTTGGTTAGGATGATTTCTGAACATTCAGGGTCATCCTTAGCCTCCCCTTCTTCATCATCCGAAACCAAAAAATCCTCTTTCTCCTTGTTTTTCTACATGCCAGCCACAAACTCCATATACGACTGTTTTTCTCCCTACAGCTTGGGTGTCACCTTCTCTCTCTCTTCTTCGTTAGATTATTATTATTTTATTATATACTATTATTATTTATTATTGATTATTATTATTATATTTTATTTTGGCTAGCTTTGTTAAGATCACATAAAGGTATTACAATTAACTGAAAAACTATATCAGGAGTAGGTGTTTGACCTGTGATCACTTGCATTGTTCCCGTTTCCCCAAACGTGGCTACGCATGAACAACAATATGAATTTATTACCATCGTTTATATTGCAGCTAGGAGGCATAACCAGAACACAAACACAGAAATCAAGTTACTACATACAAAACAAGAAAAATATCGACGGTTTAACTTTCACCATAAAATCCTACTGCATAAAACTGTGAAACAAACATTATTAGTATGTGACAGAACCCTCTTCAATGCACCAACGTGGCTGTATGTAAGCGGAAAAAACAAACATTAGTTCTCAATTGTTGCCCTAGTAAGTTATTTTAGTCCCCCAATTTTTACTTTACTTGTTGCAATATGCCATTCAAACTTTCAAAAAGAAAAATTACACTTTTGCATCCTTGTGACTATCAAATTTTTAACACATTGTTGTCTACCGACCAAATTATCGCCGTTAAGTTGTAAAATCATTTTAATTTGTCTAATTCGAGGCAATATGATCATTTCAAGTTCTCTTTTTCTTCCATTCTCCTTCCTACCTTCTTCTCTTGTATATATATTATATATAATATATATATATATATATATACTATATACCTATATATATAGATTAGCCTATGCACCCATAGTTCTATGGGTTGTGCACAACAACTTTTTCCGATTTATTAAGTCCGCTTTTTGCATGATGTTTAGTTTGACTTGCCTTTAAATTCCAAGTTTTAAAATGTTAGTAAAAACCTTTTCGACCGCACACTTTAATACATGACTGTATTTGAGCCAACATTTATAATATATATATATATATATAGAGAACAATTTCAATTTTGGTCATTATGACTATAGGGGCTTTGTTAATTTCAACACTTGACTTTTAAAAATGTCAATTTAGTACCTTGACTATGCAATTTTTATCAATTTTGTCACTCCGGCCAAATTACCGGTCAAATTTGGCCGAAAAATATTAAAAGGTAAAATAGTGAGGAAATTTTGTCATTTTATATCTCTTTTCTTTCTTCTTCACCATTTCCGATGATCACAATCGCCGCCCGAAAAAGAGATTCTTCCATGGCCGGATGAACCATCGAATTTTGAATTCGTTGTGAAGG
This sequence comes from Ipomoea purpurea, assembly GCA_009835305.1. Classification (NCBI taxonomy): domain Eukaryota; kingdom Viridiplantae; phylum Streptophyta; class Magnoliopsida; order Solanales; family Convolvulaceae; genus Ipomoea; species Ipomoea purpurea. The sequence continues at coordinate 21,090 of VALG01001154.1, forward strand.
GTTTCTGACCTTTACATCAGGCACTTGACCGCCGAACATGAGAACGGCGCCCATTTGGAGGAGGATCCGGAAAGTGTCCCTAATGTTATTGGCATTGAACTCCTTGAAACTCTCGGCGCAATGCCCGCCTTGGAGAAGGAAGGCCCGACCCATTGCGGCCTCCCCCGAGTTTCTCCTCCAAGGCTGCGATTCTTGCTGCAAAACCTCACGAATGCCGATTTTGGTTTCCGGGCCAGGTAGTCCGCTGCATTCACGGCGTTCACTTCCGTGAATCTGCCCGACAGTATCCTCTGTATTTTCTACGGATCTTGCAACGCCTCGCGCGGAGATGCTGAAGTTTGGGTGGTTGAAACCGTCGAACATTTATGTTGCCCTGTTTATTCTATGGAATTCTAATAAATTTCAAGTTTTTCATTTTGTGTGTTTCAACTGAGAAAGTTTATACTATATCTGCAGTGGTAGAATTTGGAGAGGTTGTGGGAATTGAATTGCAATTGAAAATGGAAGATGAAATATTTTCTGGCATTGCCAATGGGTGGTTGATCTCTACGCTGATCTTTCTGATTCTTTGACCAAATCTAGGGAGGCTTCCTCTCAAGGAGAATCTGCTGCAACTGTGAAATCAGATGGAGAGGTGGCCCGAAAAGAATAAGGTCTAGCTGATTGATTGATCAATGATCATACTGGGTGGAAGAAGAAAGAAAGTAAAAAATGACAAAAATACCCATAGGGATTTTAACTATTGAAATTTTCCGGCCAAATTTGACCGGCAATTTGCCGGAGTGACCAAAATTGATAAAAAGTTGCATATCAAGGTATTAAATTGACACTTTTAAAAGTCAAGTGTTGAAATTAACAAAGCCCCTATAGTCATATGACCAAATTGAAATTTTCTCTATATATATATATAGGTTCTGGGGGATCAGGTCTTCATGTGCGGTCAGTGCGCATACACCATTAGGTATGCATAAATACATGCATACAGTGTTCGAAAATACATCAGAATGAAATGCCAAAAAATACACTACACAACAAAAAAATACATCACACATAATGGTGTATTTACAAAACACTGTGTGAATGTATATGCATACCTAATGGTGATCCGCACGACCCGCGAGACGGAGGCCCAGAAATTGGATGAGGGGGTGGGGGGGGGGCGAAGAAGTAGGACGGATTCAGAATTTTTTTTCAATAAAAGCGCGAAACATTAAAACAAAAGAGATCATTTTAAAAAAATGAATAAATTACTAAGATTTTTTTTATTTTATAAAACATTCATAACAAAATATGAAACATAATTAATTTGATAAAATAATTGAGTTAATATCCAAAATGCTTCTCGATATAGTGATTTTTCCAAATTTCGTCCTATGAATGACTTTGGTGACTTAATATGTCCCAGACTTCTGTGTTTTTACTCGAAGTTAGTCCCAAAAACTTTTGTGTTTTGCTCAATTAGGTCTCTCATTTGTTTATTCCGTCTATTTGCTTGTTAAATGTAAATAGACAATTCAGTAATTTAATATTGAACATCTCTTTAACTGCATAAGACATGTGCAAAGTGCAAAATCCATTTTTTTTTTATGAATACTCCTAAAGATCACTCTAAACCTAGCGAATATAAAATTTGATCGTACGTCTGCAGAGTTAATTCTGGTGTAATTCGTGCCAAGAAAGAAAGATTCTCACTCGCATGTTGAAAGAAAGAGGGAGGTGCGCAAATTGATATTATTGAATTGTTCTTTATTAACACCAATTGACGAATAACAAACGGAGACGTAAATGAGCGAAAACACAAAAGTTTGCGGACCAATATTAGTCATCCATAAGCTATTTTAGGACGCAAATTGAGAAAACACTATGGCGAGGACAATTTGGTATTCACCTAAAATAATTTGAATAGAAAACACATTATAGGAGAAGCGACTCAAAAAGCTATTAATACTATGCTTAATGCAAGGATTGAACCCAAAACCTTCCTATTAAAAATTGCAGCCTTACAAACTAGATCTAATCTCATTACTTGTTGTATACTGCTCAGTTTTTATGAGTACTAATACTAAACCTTATACTATATACATTAGCATATACATACAAAGATTATAGTATGGGGTGTGGGGTGGGTGGTGGAGGGGCAGCTTACCCACCCGCTTCTCCATTTGGCCTCTGTTTCCTGACCCCACGGAAGACTTGACTCTCACAGCAACCCTGACCGATAGTGTGTGTGTATATAGTATAGTATACGTAGTATGTAGTATATTATATGAGTAGTATATATACTGTAGTATAGTATATAGTATGTATATATCATAGAAGGAATGTCAATAGTCGGCATTTTTGTCATTTATGTTGTTCGTGTCGTCGCTTGTCGTATCTTGGTCGTTGAACAGTTAATTCTATTAACTCGCCTAGTGTATATATTCTGAAAGGATTTTTCTGTGCTTGTTTGTATATGTGGTGGTGTTATGGAATCACAGTGGTTCCATTATATAGCGGCGTTGGTTGTTCTCAGATATACAGCCAACAGGTTGAAATCCATGCGTTACACAATAGCGTTATAACAAACACTCTGACCACAGTGAATCACACATGGTGTGGATTCACCGTTGTTACGTACGATTACAACCTAGGTGCGCACATGGTGATCACTCCTCATAGTATATTATACTAGGCGGTTCAGGGTGCGGCAGCTTCTTACAGTTTGTGGCGGTTATTCTTGCGGTGCGGGCAACACAATAGTTCAAACAAATATCACCATCCAACATAGGAAATAACCACACAAAACAGAATAAACAGAGCCCGCCATCACCAAACACACACCATTACGGTGTGAGAAAAACACCGAGTACACTATTCGGAAATACACCATGGGGGGTGGCTGAGTTCTATATGTGTATTTGGAGTCTGTGGGTATTTGGAGTTGTTATTACATTTCATTGGGGTGCTGTTTTTGATTACACGGTGCCGGTGCTATGATGTTAACCACGTTGGTGGTATTCTGGAAGTTGACGCAGCCGGCCCGCGGTAAGACCCGCCGCCGCCATCGGATGAGCCTTCTTCGCTAGTTAGATATAGTATAATATTAGTATCTAGGTGTATGATATGTATATGTATTATGAGCGGTATTATTAGGTAAAATATAGAGCTATATAATATGTATATTAGGTACTATAGTATATAAAGAGGCGCAGCTATCGCAAATGGGGATGGTATAATGGGCGTGCAGAGAGAGTTATAGCCATCCAATGCGGGTTCCACTGGAGAATATCACCCTAAGAGGATAAAAGGCTGCGCTGGAATATTGATGATGATGTTTATTTGGGGAGAGAGAAACTCGCAGTATTATTTTTAATTTGTTTATGAGTAAATTTATGTGAATCTAAATGCTAAAGTTTTATCTAACACGTATTAAGACCAAATTCATATAAGTACGAGTTGATTGAAAAGTATATATAGAAAAAGACATCAAATTCTGGACCTTATCTGAATACGAGAATCATTCGTCTTAAATTACTCACATACTTCAATACACACTTGCGTGGCCCGTGAATGTCTGGAAGAAAGGCTTTGAAATGCGGCCGTGCCACAGTTGTGCGTCCACTACTACGCTATGATAGTTTCTAAGAATCGAAACCCGGTGCGATATGTAAAAAAAAAATCGCGGCATGCAGTTTACCCGGTTTACATGTACTCCAGCGACCGAAATAAGCACTCAACTCAAGAATAATGATTTCTTCGTTTCTACCCTAAAAATAAAACTTTTGACTATGCATTATTATGTTTCTTTTATTGTGTTCTATATTCGTTTGAAATCACACCTAGCAACACTAAGAAGTGGATTGCTCAAATGCGTGCGCCCCTCTCTCTAACCGCCTTTTGTTAACAATCATGGTTCAATGACTCTGTACCATTATGACACGGATAGGTTTTAAAAATTACTATCGAAACATACTGAAATATAAAACTATTACCAAAAATACACAACACACCAAAAATATACGTACTCATATAACTCCCGTCTCCTCACTGTCGATTCTTCTTAGAACATTGTTGTGTCTTGTACCATAATCTGAAATGATTTTGTGTTGATGCATATCTATAATTTGTATTTTTTGTGGCCATTCTAACGATGTTGTATTGCATACTATTGCGGGCCGCAGGCTGACCGCTGAAAGATAGCGCTGGCCGACTGCTGAAGCTCAACCTGTGAACTCACTGTATATGGCGTATATTCTCTATTCCTTGAGTATTTATTCTAATATATCGTCTCTCTACTTGCTGTATAAGCCCTTATGATTTGTCTTATTGCCTATAATAATATTAATTTATTATACCTTTCATGTTTGTACTCTTTTTTACTGTTGCGGTTCTCCTTCCTTCTATTATATTTTTATAGAGAGAGAGAGTGAGAGAGAGATTGAGAGATCGATGAGAGAGATAGAGAGATGACATCTTTAGCTACCTTTCATGAGTTTCTCGTATTGGTTTTTGATCGCCCAGTCAATGTCTTCTCCCTTACATCTTCCGTGTATATGTACATTCTTCTTTTCGTACCTCCGAGTTGTGATAAGTTACTGTTTCTAGCATCTTTTCCTTCTTCACTTTCTCTTTCTCTCGCTGTTAGCAGTCTAAAAGCTGAGTTTCTGTAATGATTTCATTTGACTTATTTTTACAAAAAGAGTTGTTCACATACCATGCCAATGTTTGGTGGTTTCCCTCTGCGAGTTCTTTTGTGTCTTTTGCTTCATCTTTCAGTTCCCAGAAACTTTGCTCAAACATCTATAAAGATTCTTAATTTGATCTTGCCTCACTTCCAACCGAACCCTCTACTCTGGTATACGAATAATTATTAAGATATATTTTAAGAAGGTCTGCTTTATTCATAGTGTGCTCCTCGTTCAATTCTCTCTAACAGCTCATTGCGCTTACCGAATTAGCCAGGTAAGCCTTCGTGTTTTCTTGTGCTCTGCTGAATTATATTCGCCACAAAAAAATTGTATGATGATGATAATTTTAGAGAAGAAACTCTTAAAGAGACTCTGGAATAGGTTATTGAGCAGCGGATAGCTTGAATAACATCCTGTGAAAAGTGGTTGGGAGGAAAGAAGCAGAAAGCCTTTCATTCCATGATCAACGACGGATAAAGATTCATAATAGTCTTTACTGAACGATGTTTTCCGACAAATCATCCCGAATCCAGAGATTCACAGCATCAGGGAAGCTTCGTAGGCGTCGAATCCCAAGAAAAATGGCGCACAGCCCGCAACCGAGACCGTTCGGCTTTTTATTACCGTCAATACTCCGAACGAACAATATCATTCTGTGCCTGCAGTAAGCGCATGTGATCATCTGTTGTCGGATCCGAGAACGTTTGACAAAGTCAGTGCTAGTGGATGTAAGGAGTTTCTGCCTCGACATGTTTTGAGCGTGCGAGCAGTATGGAATTGAATCCTCTCGTTCGGTGTTTGTTGGTAGGGAGAAAAGCGTCCGTTCACTCCGTGTGTGGTACGGGTAGAGGCCAATGAGAGTGTGGCGGTTTGTCCACGTGTTTTGGATGGCGTTGGAGGAGATACGGGCCTACTTGGCTGTTTTGGAAGTCTATTGCGGAGGAAAGATCAGATTGCGTTAGGTGTACAGGATCGCCCAGTCGTATTGAAGAGGTTCGTGGGCCTTTTTTTCATGGCTTAGACCCGAACTTCTCTTGCCCCACAGCGTCTCTGTAGGAACTTCGCCCTCCAGATCACAGGGGAAATTTATTCATACCTAATTATTGTTAAAACTTTAGAAATTTATTATCTATATCTAATGCTTAAAAATCAAAAAGATAGTAAACCAAGCAGAGGATCACCTTCAACATCATATCCTTTGCACACACGCCGCATAAAAACTGTCCTCATAGCAGCCTATTCATCCAAATGAAGACTATCAGAGTGCTATCTTATTTGAACAAAATTGCATTTCTCAGTGACAATACAACTTTGGAATATATGGTACGAGAAATACACTAGTGAAAATTTTAATCTATTAGTCAGCCTTGATCCCCCTGCTCCAGCAACCGCACAATGGGACAACACAGATGGGAAATGCCCTGGAGTCAGTATTCTCCAGTCCATAAGCAGCATTCTCCAAGAGGTCGCAAACAGCCTCCAACCTTTTTGATGGACTCAAAAAGTCGTAATAGTTGACAAACCAGAAAATCTTTTGCAAGATTTTTCCACATTCCACCTGGAGCACCCAACACTTGGACTAAAGAGCCAACACCACCAAACTGAGGGATCGGCTCGGTAAAATCTTTCGAAAGCAAATGACAAATACCCCCCATTTGCACGGCTGAGACGGGAGGAATAACGTAAGGACCTAGAATGATACTTTCACAACTCGGAGCATTAAGGATTGTAACTACCGAAGTTAGGGACACTTCGATGCGCGATGGCACCAAACTCGAGGCACCATAGGTGGGATCTTACTCTCTCTCTCTCATCCTCTCTATAGTACTATATATATATAGTATATATATATATCTATATATATCTCATATGCTTATTTTTTTTTAAAATATTATTATTTCTTATATATACGTTACATAATCTTCGAGAGAGGATATCTCGTATCGAGTAGCACCCACCATGTAATCTAAGCCTCTTTATGTCTACTTAATCTACGGTTCATCTTTACATTTTTAATGGGTTTTGTGCCTTATATTTGGTTCTTAAAAAAATAGTGGTTATTTGGAATCTTTTGTCATATCGGTTCTATCTGTTCTTATTCTTTTAAAATAGGTGGAAGGGAGCAATTCTCGCTGGATCTTCGCAGTACTATTTGAGTCGTAATTGGCAACTCCTCCCTCTTCTGGTACACTCATCTTCTCCCGCTTCGTACGCTCCAGATAGTCTATTTCGCTTCATATGCCAGTCCCTTTGTCTCTACTTCAGTTCTCCGTCTCAAATGGGGCGATGCTGTATGTGTAGGAACACCAAACTCACCATCCGGCCGACCAGGTAGTCCCCTGCTTGAGATGGGTCTTTCTTGTTTATTTTTTTTGTTTGTTTTGGTTTTTTTTTTAAGTTCGTTCTTTCCAATTGTGTCATTTATATCGTATTATGAGTCTGCTGTAGTAGTTCGTGTTTCTTTATTTTGCTGCCTCTCGTTACTTTTCTTGTTCGTGGGGTGGTTTCCGCTATTTTTATGCTGTTTCACTCTTCTTTTTCTTCTGTTTTTTACCCTTGGATTTTTGTTTTAACTGTCTTTCCACTTTTTTTTTTTTTTTTTTTTTTTTTTTTTTTTGTGTCTACATTTTGTGAAGCTCTTGGGTTGGTCGGTTTAGTGCGCATTATTGTTCTGAATTCTTCATTCTCATTACGCCATTCTGTTGGACCTCAGTCTTCACAATACTGTTTTTCGTGCTGATTTTGGTGTTTAAGTTTACATATTTTATTTATCTATTTTTGTATGGAGTTGGTGCTGAACCATGATATGTGTTCGTATTGTTAGTCAAATCTTGAGTTTCTTGAATGGCTCACATCGTTTGAATTTCACACGCAATTTAAGCTTATTTTAAAGCTGATAGATCTGTAGTTGCTTCATTATCTCGACCTATTGAGATTACGTATCCATTTTATTTGGCGGTTCAATATCCTATGTATTCTCCTTCACATTAGATTTCACAAAGAAGTATTCTATGACTGACAGAAACAAAGTGAAATATGAAAGTCTGATAGAAATCGTTGATTGATTAATCCCTACTACATGTATTGATGCTACACAACCCTTCGTCTATTTTTTTTTATAAGTCATTGGATTCGAGATTATCAAGGGAAGTTTCTTTGCGCTGTCAGTAAACCTTTCTTGCCCAGAACAAATGATTTAATGTGTTAGGTGGATTAGGGCTGCGTGCAAACTTCGACTAATTTTTAACCGATGAAACCGACAAAATCAGTTAACCGTCTTCGAAACCGAACTTTTCGTTTCGTTTTTTGCGTAATGTTAAAGGAATTTAAACTTCAGACAACGTAATTCTGTCGACTCCAAGCCGGCTTAACCGAATTATATACCGAACGGCTTAACCTAAAGTTCCTCTAATATTTACTATATAACTTCACTTTATAAAACATATAAAAACATCTATATTTTTTGAATTTTTTTTTACATTAGATATACTTTTAGTTATAGATAATTATTTAATATCGTAGTTTTTCATGCAAGATAGTATTCATTTCAATGAATAATATATATTTTTACGCATATTTCATTATTACTTTATGATAGTTTATATTTTTAATTTACTTTCTAGTGAATTCGAATTTGAGACTAATTTCTATTAAAATACTTAAATTTCTTCGAATTTAATGGATGTTGAGTTTATATACACATGTACTTTCTGTATTGTTCATAGAATGTTATTATTTATGATAGTGTATTATTTTAAATTGTGATTTATATGATTTAGTTGTTATTTTAAAAATTTTAAGATTTTTAGCTTAAAAGTGCGACCTAATCATTAATTGATATCACTGATTCCGTATTATCAACCGAAAAAAATTCCAATTCAAATGAATTCGTGTTAGACATAAAAGTTCGGTGGTTCGGCGTTAACGGTTTAAAGGCGAAAAAAAACTTTGATTAATCTCGTATATCCGATATGGATAATTGATTTAAACCTAAATTTGAACACGCTCTTATGAAGAAGAAGGAGAGTCCCAAGAGAAATAGCAGACCATTATCTCTTAGCTCTTGGCTCAATATCAATTAGTTGTATGGCCTGTATTTCTCAGTGACCGAATGTAGAACTAGCACCGTCCATGAATCCCTTAGGACTATCTCAGCATAAACCATTCAAAAGGTTGATGCGATAACTCGTCTAATAATGATTCATAATGAGTCGTTAAAATTAATTGCCCAATCAGACGCGATCAATTGTAGACATAGAAATCCACATCACTAACCACAGATAAAAGCCATAGAGCTGCTTATTATAATCCAGTAAATATATTATTACTCTACCAGAGAATAGCTATAAGTATGGTCTTCAGTGATAGGACATAATCAGTATCATGTTCAGCAAATTAGCGTCCTAAGCGAATCTTCCAATGCATCCACAGCGAAGAGGATTAGATTCAGATATCGTATGCGCATTGAATCCCTCTAGAGACTATTCTAGCCCTCTCCACGCACCTGAATCAATCCTTGCAAAGAAACAGTATTATACCGTTGATGATCAAATTCTATAACGTTTAAAGTATAATCTTATGAACAGCAGCTAGAGCTTTTAATGAACGTATTATATGATCAATGTTCTATAATAGTGATAAAGAAGATACTACTGTTTCTGTATCATACCAGAATAACTTACATCCAAAAATATATCCTATAGTTCTTCCGGGACGCCAAGTGAACACTTTAATTTCTACCCTCAATATAAATTCTTTTTAATAAACCCTAAGGAAAAACACAAAACAATAATACCAAAACAACAAACATCAAATAAAAACAAAAACAAAAAAATATAAACTCTGGACACGTATGCAGGCAGCTGTCTCACCGCGTGATCCTGGATTGGGGCAATGATTCTTGTGTTAAGTTGCCTCTCTAAGCTAGGATAACCACTATATAATTCAGGACATACATCATCACATGCAAAAGCATATGTGACTATCTTTCAGTTTACAATGATTTTCTTTCTTCAGAAAGCCTAACAAGGTGTCATTCTCTCTATCTATCTATATCTCTACGGATCGCCAATTTCGATACTTGTAATTGAATCTGGTATTTATATCTGTCGAACATATTATGTATTACTATCTATCTTCATATGTAATTTTTCTATCATATAAACGTGCACTACTACTTGTCCATAAATGCACATTCTTGTATTTCTAAATGCACGAAACTGTCTTTGTTATATCTAGGTTGAAAACACTTATACACTACGATGTGCACCATATATTATAATAAGTGCACACCAGTCAACCAAACAAAATATGCCACATGTTGCGAACAATTCCTACCTCACATCCGATAGCGCAGTGAATAGTACCGTTATCGGTGAACATAGCATAGATACCTGAGCTAACTTGAACAAGGTGATCAGTACTTTTGCTGTAGTTCATTTAAAGCGTCATTTATGTTTCGTTGTTCTATGATGTTTGAGAGTTATTCTTGGCGTATTATGTCTTTTTTTTTATATCCGTTTTTTGTGGTCTGAACAAGTTGTGCTCGTATTACACATTGGTATATCGTGTGCATGCCACGATTCCTTAACTACGCTTTGCAACACGGTATTTCGTTATAACACGTTCTTGAGCATGATCGCACAAACGGCCAATACAAGTAAGTGAGCGAGGTTCTAGGTTGTCCGGTCTGAGAATGTCAAGTACATTTATTAGCGCGCAGTACATTGATGGAGCCGAATCATACCGGCACTAATGCACCGGATCCTATCAGAACTCTAGAAGTTAAGCGTGCTTGGGCGAGAGTAGTACTAGGATGGGTAACCCCCTAGGAAGTCCTCGTGTTGCATCTCCTTCCCTCTTTTTAATTATT
>VALG01001171.1:0-14086 GCA_009835305.1 Ipomoea purpurea
CTAACAGCAAACCATTTATTTTTTTTTAAAATAAAGATGGTAACTAAAATTATGATAACTTAATAAAACTAAAAGTTCCAATATTGAACTAATTTGAAAAAGTGAATGATTTTACATAAAAATACGATTTTAGTGTGCAGTTTAATTAATACGATTTATATTAGTAGACTCGTTCCTAATAATTATTACCATATTACATAGTACTTTTGAAGTTATGTGTAATAGAGTCGGTGTTTATCTATTACTAAAAAATTTCTATTAAAATTGAATATTGCAGTTTCATCATTCTCAAATTATTGAACCCAAACCATATAGTCATTTCAGTTGAGGTTTTTTCCTAACAAATCTTCATTATAGTAATAGTTATATATATATATAATATTGACTATGATATATATTTATATTAATATATATATTATATATCCGTCTATCTTCAATCGGTAAGTAAATTTGTTAGTTTTTCAAGATTATAAACATGTATTCTGAACTTGCATCGTTAGCTTCAAGGTAAAATTGTCAATTTTCTGGTTACGAAAATAAATTTATCGTTCTGAAATATCAATGTGTATATTAGATGTGGATTTCATATTCTATAGTAGTTAGATGATATGGACCAAATGATCTGTGATTCTGTAATGTTTTTCGCTTACAAGATTCTTTAAAAACATTAAGCAAAATGGATGCGCAAATAACAAGACAGTCGGATTTATGAATTATATATGTTAGTATTCATATCAACATTTCCTTTAGTTGTGAAACAAACTATTCTCTATAACATATTTTTAAAATATCCTTTCAATAATCTATTTTATGTGTTTTTTTTTCTTTTTAATTGTTTTGTGATCTTGTTGCAAATGGGAAATTGATAATGCTACTGTGGTAGAGTGCCAATTGTTTTTTAAAAATAAGAAAATGAAGTATGATATATTGAAACGAAAGGTGCTTAAGATTCAAGACTCCACTCAATGTATCACATGAAAATCACAACAGTATCTTAGGATGATTCGTATATAGCTAGTCAACGATTTAGATGATAGTTAAATTTGAAACCAAATCAATTCTTGATAAGTTATTTAGCTAGCCCCATCATTCATCCATGGAAACAAAAAAAGTATCTGAAATCTCTCAACGATAAATTAATATTGAATACAAAATTGATTTGAAAAAAGAAAAGACACCTTTAGTCTTTTTTGAAACAAAAAAGCAGTTCAAAGCTTCAGTAATCAATAAAAACAGCAATTACAAGTATGGTGCGGATACCCAGCCCATCCGACCTTGGAGTCAGATCCATAATGAAATCGATTGCCCAAGCGCCAAACTCTATGAGCCACCAGATTTCGCTATCGCCTGACATGGCAACCCTGAACGCGTCTCCTGATGTCCCTCGCAATTTGGACATAGGCATTGCGTTACAAATAGACCATACCGTACGAAAATGGTATCCAATGATTCATTGCTCACGATAGACCTGACCACGTGTTATCGAGACCATACTTACTCCTACAGAAGTTTATGCAGTGTGTTTTTTTGTGCTTCAGTTATAAAATGGTGGCATGGCCCACCGTATGTTTCTTGCTTGTTGATCCTGTTCTAGATTTACCTACCGTATTGTTATCAATGCGTTGAACAGTGTTCTAACCATGTTGTCTTGGGTTCCAGCAAAGGTTCCCCGGGTGTATTGTATGAAAAGAGAGGTCAGTGGGGTGGTATAGTGTGGAGTGGGTAGGGACAACCCGTCAACCTACCCGCGGCCAAGATTGGAATCGCCTTTATCAGCAGCGGGCAGGCGACTGCCCGACCCGGGCACCGCTGCCTGGAATCACTTCGCCAGGCGGATGACCCCCTCACCCCACCGGCTACTCCCTGACAATCATCCACCCGGGAATTCTTGCTTCTTCCCCCTCTGTTTGATCTTCCCCGAACCTCGTGGTTCGTCCCAACAGACTTAATGAAAAGGCTTTTGATGACTCCAAGTTCTATTTAGGAAAGGAGATGTGAAGGGGAAGAAGGGAACAGCCCTCGAGCCGTTTAATCCAATTCGCTCCAACAGCAGGCTCACCCAGGAGAGAGAGAAAGCCGCTCAAGCAGAATCCTAATACGATTTCCACCTCGCTAAACAAGAGCCTCCTATAATCTAACTGATCACAACATTCACATCTGAACAACAAGCTCAGATAGGAGAATCCCGTAAAACATCTTTCGATGGAATGCCAGACTCGCGTGTCATCTTCGTTCCTTTGTTGATGTTCTACTGTGTTATAGTGTTACTACATTATTATGATTTATTTTATATGGTAACCACATGGTTGGTCTTTAAGTTTAAGCACCTTCCCGGATATCCAAATGTACAATGAAAATTGAAGTGATTGACTGTTTTGAGCATCACTGAAACCTTCCCGTCGTTAATCGTTCCTAGGTCTAGTTTGATATTTCGCGCGTTACCACGTTCGTAGTTTAATGAGTCTGATATATATGCATGCTAGTTGAATTTGACTATCGCGTTGACCTAGGTGAAGAAGGCAGAGACCCATAGGATTATTCTTAGCATGTGGAAGATCACGCATAGGATTTGTTATTCATACATTTTCCCACCTTTATCCAATTTTAATGGGGTTGCGATGTGCCTTTGTTATGTGTTATTTGCATGATCCCCAATTCGTTGGGCGATCGGAATGTCTACTTCCTGAGCGCCAGTTCAGAAAGCTAGGCTGCGTCATAGATTTAACTTTTAGCTCGTGCCATCCTTTGTTGCAATCAAACGTACGTACATGAGCTGCAGGGTTTCATTATTTTTCTGCTTGCGGTCAAGATGAAGTTATTTGGGTTTTGCGAGGGTCCACTATTATTTGGTATTACGATCTAGAACAATATAATGAGCTGCAGGTTCATTCAGTCCGGTTCGCGATCGACCCCCTCGTGTTGCGATACGTAGGCAAGCGTGCTGCTTTGGGCCATGTCAGCCTATATGCGCGACCCTCATGTATGGTACAGGCGATTGCCCTGTGGCCATCAAAGTGTGCTTATGTGATGAGAATGGGATGGAATATGAGGTTATGATGTTTTGAGGACGTGAATATAGATTATATGCTAGCAGTAACTGTATATGCTTGTTATGATTATGTATGTGCTTATCCTCTTTCTGATCGAGTCTGTTCCTTATGCATGCTTGGTTATGAACCTTGTGATTGCTTGTGCTTGTCTTACTCTTCGAGTCTATCCCCGTTTTACAAAAGCTAGAGTCTATGTAATGATCAACTTCATGCTTCAAGAATGTTTTGTTATTTATGATATATATGCCTTATATTATTGCTTCATATCCGCTTCTAATCCTCGTGGAGTGGGTTTTACCACAATCTCTCGCTGAACAGATATTATTTGGCTTTCAAGGCATCTAACGAGTAACACTGTGGGAGCGCGCTAGAGATTCTTACACGGCGTAGTTAGATACTTCTGGTTCCTTTCGGCCTTCGTGCCATGCTTATGTATTGACATTATTAAAGGAATCTAGTTAAGTTAGCCTGTGCATCTGAGTTCTCCAGCTCAGATGTGGCATAGCACCCCATACTCTTATGTTTAGTAACGCTCTGTTTGGAATTTAATAAGAGAATACCTTTATTATATAAGTCTTTATAAAGTTTAAAAATTCGGGGTGTTACAGAATAGGAATTCTTCCCGCAAAAATTGGAAACTTTGGCCCAGCCCTTCGGTGCCTCGACGCGTCAAGAACAAGCTTGACGCGTTGAATCCGGGCGCCGAATCTTGCTCGTCTCTTCGCTGGTACTTCTCGACGCGTCAAGCTTTCAGCTTCTCATCTCGGACCGCACTGGAAATTCTCGACGTGTCAAGTCTTCGACCACTTAGAACCAAATAGCTACTATAAAAACTGGATGCGTCAAGCCATGGGCTCGACGCGTTGAACTTCTTGTGTTGGCACGGTTCGGTCCACTTCGACTCAAAACTCGTACTAGAACTTCTCTTGCTTTTGGAATTAACCTACAATGGCTCCAAAACACTAACAAACACCGTAAAACATCCAAAACATGTGTAAACCATAACTAAATGATAAAACAAGGAATATGAATTAAAGTAAAAATTTCATGAACTTGAGCCAAAAAAATATGATCAAACTAACACTTAGAAATATATATACAATTAAGCTCACATCAAACTCCCTCACACTTAAGCCTTTGCTTGTCCTCAAGCAAAACCAAGGAATAAATCACAAGTGAAACATACAAATTACTCATACTCTCTCTTGCACAACCTTCCATACCACCAACCCAACAAGCATCAAGAATCATCTCAGTTTTGCACATACAAGACCCATTCTCAAGCCAATGACCAAACACCAAAATCATTAAAGTGGTTAGGATCAAGTGTGCACAAATACTCAGTTGAGATTTTGCAAAACACGGCTCATGAAATGAAATCTCATACCTTGCCCTTCATACTCCTACTAGCTCAACTCTAAGAATGCATGCTAAGATCAAATATGTCTTTATTAAGCTTGTAATGGGGCTAAGGGTGATTGGCTAACAAAGAAGTGGTAATGAATATTTAACAAAAGAGAGAATTTCAGAATTATCTTTCTTTTCAAAATCTTAGAAGAGATAAGACAATAACAATTTAAGGAGTTGAATTTTAGCTCAAGAACAAAGCAATCTTCTAATTAAGAAGGGGTCTAAACAATCAAACTTTCAATCTTCAATCATCATTCTTTTCTTTTCTCTTTTTCATAATTTCTCTTTTTATTCTTTTCTTTGGATTTTCTTTGGAATACAATACCCTCTCAAGGAATAAACTTAAGATCAATAATCAAGACCCCCACACTTGAACTTTTGTACAAAAATTTATTTTTAAATATAAACTCCATAAAAATCTCTTGTACAGGGATATCAATGATAAAAGCTTCATTCTCACAAGGGTGGAAGTGAAAATATCTAGCTAAAGGCTGAGGGTTTTGATGATGGGGTTAACACAAAGAAAATAATCAAAATGAGGGACAAGTGCTTAGCACTTATTTAAACAAACATAAGGCTCAAAGGGGACACAAGGGATAATAACATACGCAGGGACATGCTTAAAGGCTATGGCTAAACAAAAATGGTCTGAATCACTTCAAAACATGCAAAACTTAGAATTCACTTAGGGAGTAATGAACAAGTTCTAGCAAAACACCCATGACCAAAATCTCACATAAGCATTCACTAGCAATGTATAACACACAAGATCACGAATTAATTCAATTATTGAGTGGTTAACAAGACTATTGGCAAGAGAATAGATCAATCATGTGTTACACCTCAAATCATCAATCACAAATTGAATTACAACAAATACCACCAAAACAAACCACAAACCACCAAGAGAGAAACCAATTGTAACTGCATGTTATGACAAGTAACTTATTAACAACAAGAAACTGAGTCATCCAAGCAAAAATTTTAAAAATTATCCCAAATTTTTGGTCCATCCCCCACACTTAAAATTTTACATCGTCCCTGATGCAAAATCAAAGAAAAGGAGAACAAGAGACAAGAGAAAGGTAAAAAGAAATAAAACAACATGAACTAAAATATGCTAAATAAAAGACTAAATAGACGAAAATAGTAGAAAGCAATAAACATGCAATATGAAAGATAACATGGGGTGCCTCCCATAAAGCGCTAAGTTTAACGTTGCTAGCTTGACGTAACCTCATTATGGAGTGTTCGTCCCGGTAGATCCGTGAGATTGATCTCACCACCCAAGAAGTTGTTCCACTTTTCATGCACTTCATATGTCATCTCAAAACTGGGATCAAGATCCATAAGGGACTTGCTATTAACCATAGAACAATTTTCGTCTCCAGTGGATTTTGGCTCATTAATAACATTAAATTCCACTTTTTCCTGGTCTCCCCAAAATGATTGGAACATCAGGATTCTTAGAGGCATCTATCACAATGAAGTCACAAGGCACACAATACGTATATATCTACCCAAACTGGGACATCTCCAAGAATTCCAATAGGACTTGTAGTAGATTGATCCGCAAATGTCAATGTAAGTTGGACCGGTTTAGGCTCTCCCAAATTCAAATTTTTGCAAAGTGATAAAGGCATAACATTGACACTAGCTCCAAGATCACAAAGGGATCTTTTGATCATATGACCTCCAATAAAACATGGGGATTGTGAATTCTTCCCGGATCTCTATGCTTTCAATATGCTCCTATTTTCACTACGTGCCAAAGCCCAATACTCTTGTGCCATAGCCACCATCTCATGATCACCAAATTTCTTCTTCTAAGCAAGAATGTCCCTCAAAAATTTTCCATAAGATGGAACTTCTAAAAGCAAATCAAGTAAGGAAATTGAAACTTTCAAACTCTCAACTATCTCCAAAAACTTTTTCCACCTACTCTCTTTAACTTGCTTTTGAAATTTTTGAGGAAAGGGCAATGGTGGTTCATACATTCTCACAGGCTTCTCTACCTCATCATGACTTTGTGACTTTGGTGTCAAGACAGCCAGTTCAACTTTTGTAACACCCCCCAAAACATGCTATATAAAAAGCCTTAACACATGCAGATATCACAACAAAACACTAGCACAGCGGAATATTAAAAGGTAATTGGATAAACATAAATCCAAATCATGGGGTGTTATGCCACGTTTACCAACAACGATAAACGCTACGGCCAAATCTACATGGTATACAACTATCCCAAAACTCACAAGTTTATTACTAAATCGCTCACAGCCGTAAAGAAAACAAAAGGTGCTAAGCTATCGGGCACTAGACTTCGCTCTCGTCTAGCCATCACCTGAAAGAACACAAATACACATGGGACGACGCCCGGTCAGCGAATAATGCTGGTAACACACCAATACATGTGAAATAACATACATAAGTAAGGATAAGTTGTAAAACCATTTTCGAAACGGAATACATATATATAGGTGTAAAACCAAGAGTAAAAGCCAACATAAGACTCAACACTCTACAACAACACGAGAATCACATCCTAAACCACAAGACAACATGACTCACAAGAAGAGTCAAGGCATGATCTATCATCACTTCAATAGATCTAAAACCCGAACAAGTTCCAAGCAAAAGACACAAGACTCACACAACCGGCAAACACATGCTTTTTTGTGACTACACACGTCCACAAGAGAATAACTCACAACACAGCTACAATAGCCCTCCTGTGACATCAACCATCACGAGTTGATATGCCTGCCTTTATGCCCGGTTCCAACCTTATGGTACCCCACCTTGCATCTTCTTTCCAACCATTACCTCCAGGACCCTGTACTTCTTAGTCCAACATTTTGCCTCCCTGGGACCATGTCGTCCCCCCACCAACTGGAAAACCCAAAACAAAGCCCACTAATTTCATAATACACAAGGTACCGTAAACACACACGCGACATCACGCCTTCCCCAAGAAAATACGTGAACCTGACACACAGGTCCACAACTCCATAATCACGTCACGGCCACCACGAGACCGCTGGCAATACCTTGGTGACCTAGTGTCCCCCATACCACTAATCCGTGCAATTCCAGGTAAACCACAACACGCATCCACACCTCAACAAGAATCAATCAACGGATCACACAAAGGTATGAAAACATATCTCCAATCAAGGATTGGGTCACAGCCACACAACAACGATGAATAACACAAGTTATCATCAACCCAATCGAAGGTAACAAACAAACACACGCTAAGCCATTTAGAACACCGAACTAGCATGCTTATCAAACAGGTAAACCAAAGGTAGTTCCGAGGAACACACAAAGACACATCACGGTTCAACGATACCAATGTTGAACACTTAGCACCGATTCAAGACACCAAAGTCCTACATGGATTTTACCTACACCTAGTCTAGACATACAAAAACATTCAAAAAGACACTCCAAAATAGTCCACAAAAGAACCATCGGAGTCAAAAGACCAAATACCGAGTCAAAAGAATCACGGGAACAATCCCATCCACGAGCAACGAAGTTTCCCTGCGGATAGCACCATGGGTAGGCCCTTACCCGTGGTTCGCCCACGGGTACACCACCCAAAGCACGTTCCCGAGGTGGGCGGCGGGTGGGCCTGCCCATCGTTCCGCCCGCCGGGTACGACCCTGTGTCCAAAATAATCCCTTCAGGATTTTTCAACTCCAAGCTCAAATTCAAGTCCAAAAACATGCAATCTCACCCAATACAAACAAAATGACTTGAAATCATAGGAAATGCCAAGCAATGCAACAAAGAACCCTAAACAACAAAGCTCTAAGATATGCATTTTCACAGACAAATGGCATAAACACTCACCATTTCTAAGCAAAACAGAAGTAGAATCCAAGAAATCACATATAGGTAAGCAAAATAGATTTTGGGTAGAGCATGGAGTTAACCTCTTGAAGACTTAAAAGACTCTCGACTTTACACCTTAACAAGCTCTTACAAGGCTCACTTTCCAAACCCACTACAAGAACAAACCAAAAGATCATAAAGATCTTACTTTTAAGAAAAAGACACCTAAGATGAAACCAAAAGCACAAGATGGACTTAGATCTTACCCTCCTAGATGCCCAAATAAGTGAAAGGTTTGAATCTTGGAAGCAACTCTTGAAGTCTTGGCAAGGTCTCAACTTGGCTTGGAGGAAAAGCTACTCACCTTTTTAGAGAGAAGGTAGAGCTAAATTTTAGAAAGTGTAAGGGATAGAATGAAGATATCTACTAGGTTAGGTTACAATACTAACACTACGTGAAAGGTCAAGAATGCCGTTACTAACATTAGAAAGTGTAAGGAACAAGGGAACTCCCTTCAAAGCTCAAGGTACAATTTGACTTTGGAGTTGACTAGTCAAATACTAGTCCTCAATAGTATTAAATTTCAGGATTTTAGGAATTAATTCCTCAATTGAAATAGGATCAATTACTCAATTAATCCATTAATTGAATTTGGATTTTGAGGTGTCACAACTTCTTCCTCTTCAAGTTTCTCCTCAATCTCTACATCAACACTTTTATTTGAAGTTGATGTTTTAATTGAAGAGATGGTTCTCCAAGTACATTTCCACTCCTAGTAACAATTGCATTGACATGTTCTCTAGGATTTTCGGGGCAAGCGGGCAACTTTCCTGTTACTTTGGTGCAAGATGTAGAGGCTTGATTGATAAGTTGATTCTCTAGCATCTTATTGTGGGTAATCAATTGATCCAACCTCCCAGTCACTTGCTTGATCCTCTCCTCACTTTGCAACTGGGACATGAGCAACATACTCATCATAGCCTCCAAGTTGGGTTCTGGTGGAGCTTCCAAAGCCAGTGAAGGAGGTTGAGATTGCATACCTTGGTATTGTTGCCCAAAGCCGTTGAAGGTAGTTGAGATTGCATACCTTGGTATTGTTGCCCGTGGAAACCTGGTGGTCCTCTATTGACAAAATGTTGTGGATTTGCAGCCCCCATTGGATTGCTCCATGAAAAACCTGGGTGATCCTTGAGGAATTTTGATTATAGGCCCTTGAGATTGATATGATTGTTGTTGTGGCCTATTATACCCAACCATATTAATATGCTCCATGGGAGATTGATAACTTGAATCATTGAGGCATTCTCCCAAATTGTGCCCACCACCACAAAGCTCATGCATCAAAGCTTGACCCAAAGAAATAGATGGACTATAAACATAACTCACATTTTGATTTTTAAGAGTGATTTGGGCTAGCTTTTGGACCAAGGAAGCTACATTATCCACCTTGGCTGAAAATGCTGAAATTTGTTCCACTTCATGCATGCCTCCTACAGGTATTTGTGAAGGTTGCCCCGAGTACCATGTTGATCCATTCATAGCAATTTTCTCCAACAGTTCCTCGGCTGGAATTGGGTCCAAAACTGTGAATGATCCACCCGAAGAAGCATCAACTAAGACCCTTGAATTTTCAAGAAAACCTTCATAGAATGCCATCATCAAATCCCAACTTTGAATCTCATGGTGTGGACATTGCCTTCTCATATCTTTAAATCTCTCCCAAGACTTAGTCAAAGATTCAATTGCCAGTTGCTTGAAATTTTGAATTACTCTCCTCATCTTTTGAGTCTTAGAAATTGGGTAGAACTTTTTCAAGAACTCTCCATGTAGTTGGTCCCAAGTAAAAAAATGGTTGGCTGAAAGAGAGATGAGCCAACTATGAGCTTTATCCTTTACTAAGAAAGGAAAAATATGTAGCTTTATAGCTTCTTGAGGAACTCCATTTATCTTAAAAGTGCCACAAATTCTTAGGAACTTTGTGATATGAGCATTGGGATCCTCTGTAGGTGACCCTCCAAATTGATCTGAAGCAACCATATGTAGAATAGTCGGCATGATTTCAAAGTTGTTGGCCTCCACACCTTCCACATTGATGCTATCAAGTGCCTCAACATCGGCTGCAATGTAATCGGACATGGATCGCACTGGGGGTGGTGGTTGATTGACTCCATTATCATCCCCCTCTCCATTAAGGTTCAAATTGATGTTGACTTGGTCTTGTGCCATGCTTCTTTGCTTTCTAAGAAACTTGGCTTTTTTCTCAATCTTAAGGTTCAAGGCAATAATCCTTCTTTTCCCCAAAGATCGTGTACGCATACAAAATCAAGTTCTTAGATCTATAGCAAAATCACACTCAACAAAAAAAACTTGTAAACGGTTAGCAAAAATAAAATAAAATAAAAATGGAATAGTCTCCTAGAATAACACTTTCACTAATGTCAATACTTAAACGACACTTCCCCGGCAACGGTACCAAATTTGGTTGTAGTATATTTCTCAAACAAATAATACCCGGCGTATCGGGTTATTGATCTACAGGGAAGTGGGGCGTATTAAGCACTATCTTCTAAATTATTCTTATGAAGCTAATCCTAACAAAAAGAGAGATGGAGCAATGGTAAAAACTAATTAAAATAAAGTATGCAAGTTTGTGAAAACAATAAGTAGAGAATGAGATTCTTGGGATTCAAGTATTTAATCACCTAGTGCAAAACTCAATAACAATACTAAATCTGGGTTCAACAAAGTGTGAGAATGCAAATAGTAGCAAGAGTTACCCCCGTAATCTCTAACCTATGTGAATATTCATTCACGTGATATAAACACCCAATAACATAAGAATAAGCATTCATAATAAATTCCTAATTACTACCATCTCTCGATATACAACAATCAAGAATTAAATTCCTTAACTAATTTGCCATCTCCCAAGGTGCAACAGTTAAGTGCAATTGTGTGTGCCCTAAATTATGCATAACTCCCGCTGTGACACAAAGAAAGCTATGAAACAAGTAATTACGGCAGTTAACTGCTAGCATCAACAATATAATCACAATTGCAACATAAGTATAAAACTCAAATATCAATATATTAAGAATTATAGAACTAGCTAGGCACATAGGTTCATAAATACTTTTACCCAAGAATCTCTAAAGGAAATTAGCCACACATGGCTAATAAGCAATGCATAGCAAATATTAAGAGTTTACAAATAATCAAAAGAGTACAAGAATAAACCAAGTGATTCTCCCAACTCTCCCTAGCTTTCTTCTTGCTTCCAAGGACAACTTGTAGCTCTCAATTCTCTTCTTTCATGTCTCCAAAACTAAACCTAATAATATAGGTTTGAGGGAAGGCATCATTTTATAGCGGTTTAAGCCTGGGCGAATTAGAAATCTTCCCCGCAAATTTTGGAAACTTTCGGCCCAGCCATTCGGCGCATCGACCCGTCAAGAACAAGCTGAACGCGTCGAATCTAGGGCACCGATTTGCTTGTCTCTTTGCTAGTACTTCTCGATGCATCGAGACAAGGATCGACGCGTCAAGCCTTCGGCTGCACGTCTCGGACCGCACTGGAAATTCTCGACGTGTCAAGTCTTCGACCTCTCGAACCAAATAGCTGTCGAACTTCTTGTGTTGGCGCGATTCAGTCCACTTTGGCTCAAAACTTGTTCTAGAATTTTCCTTGCTTTTGGAATTGACCTATGATGGCTCCAAAACATTAACAAACACTGTAAAACATTCAAAACAAGTGAAAACCATAACTAAATGATAAAACAAGGAAATATGCAATTAAAGTAATAATTTCATGAACTTGAGCGAAACAAATATGATCAAACTAGCACATAGAAATATTACAATTAAGCTCACATCACATTTAGAAATATATACAATTAAGCTCACATCATTCAAAGGTTCCTAACTTCAGTGCTCTTGACAATTTGGCGACATATTTTTATCGATGTTTTTTCGCTAAATGTCAACATTCTTGTAGTGAGGGCTAGGGCCTGGGTATTTCGGTTCGGGTAACCCGAATCGGACCGGACCGAACCGAACTGAAACCGAACCAGTTCAGTTCGATTCCCTCAAACCAAGTACCGATCTTTGGTTTGAGACCGACCCGAACCGAGAAACTGTTCGATTATATAATATATATTATATATATATATATATATTATATATATATATATATATATATATATATAATAATAATAATAATAGATATATAATGTATTAAATATCCAAGGTAAGGTTTAAAACCCTTAACCATTTAATTATAGAGTAAAGTTTTACCCATTAACTATAACCACATTTGTGTCAATACTTACATTTATATACTAATAAAGGTATACAATTTTTATTAAATGTTGTACACTTAAATTATAATGGACAAAATTGTCCCTACTACATTCTTGTTCGACAAAAGTACTCTTACATTGTTAGTATTTAATTCTATTTCTCAAAACTCTATCATTATATATCTTTTTCATATTCTTTAATTATTATTTTATTAAAATCATTATATAATTACTTTAATTGTTGATTATATTTAAATTAATTTCTATGAATAGTAAAGCATATGTGTGTGTATATATATAGGCACGCACACACACCAATATATGTGACCGGGTAATAGATTAGTATTATAGATATTTTATTTATTTATTGTAAAAACAAGTATAAATTATATCAAAATTGTTCACATTATTAATAAAAAAATATACATTTTGTTCATCTCTATAGTTTTCAAATACGATAATTAAAATTTACTACTTCAAGGAATTCTGAAATATAACTTGAACTATAATTTTGTAATTATTTGCATTTATCAATTTTTAATGTTGGTATAAATTTTCGCGCCACCACGCGTACAAAATGCTAAGTATTATATATAAATATTATAATAATTATAATTAATAATTTCAACTCCTCAAGTCCTTAGACCTCAACTCTAAGTCATAAGTCCCAACATTTGGTGATTTAATAATTCTTATTTTTCAAATATTAACTATGTAGATAGATGATTCTCATCTTGTCATCAACAAAACAATTTAAGTGGCATTCCAAGTGAGCCAACTGAACAATCGATCAGACAAAAAAAAAGTTCAAATAGTGGACTTCCACCAAAACTGAACCGAAACCGAATCGAACTGAACTTTTTCAAACCGAACTCTATTGTTAAACCGAATGATTTAATTTTTTAAAAAATCGAAAAACCAAAACCGGAAAAAATCGAACCAAAACACGAAATGCTCAGCCTTAGTGAGGACTACAAAATTGAAATATCAAGACAATAGATATCAAAGGTGATAGAAATGCTTATATTCTCATATAAACCAATTTGAAAGAGAGGGAATACCAGTACTTTCTTTTATATATATATATATATATATATATATATAATTATATATATTATATTATTATATATAATATATATATATATATTATAATTAGGTTCAAATGTGGTTGGTGTGCCGATGTATGTGCGGTTGTACAATTAAATCTGAGGCATCGATCTTGCTTAAATCAACATCCAGGATTATCAAAATTTTAAAATAAAATAAAAAACGCGGCCGGTAATTGGTAATTTTTTGCATCTTGGTCAAATTTATGGGTGCGTGGTTTTGTGTTATGTGCGTGAGTTTTTGTGGCTTAAGGTGTAGTGAGTTTTGTGCCTTAAAGGTGCATGGGTTGTATGCTTAATGTGAGTATTTGTTGAATGTAGTGTGGCAGTTTTTGTGCTTAAGGTGCGTGGTTTTTGTGCTTAAGGTGCGTGGGTT
>VALG01001176.1:2552-20518 GCA_009835305.1 Ipomoea purpurea
ATTATTTACTAATTTTTATTACTGACTTTCAATTGTGATTATAAATGATTCATTAGTCATTTACTATGGAGTATTTTTTATCCAGACTATCAATTGAACAATAAAATATAAATAAAATGGTATATTGATTATTGACCTTTATCAATTTTATGACTTTTAATTTGATCATATATAATTCATTGACTATTGATTTTGTTCTAATGATCTTAATTAAATATTAATTTTAGTAAACATTAAATTTTAAATTTTGAAGATAATAATGTAAAAATTTGGTTCTTTACATATTAATAATCAACCAAATGTTATTAAATTGAATTCAATTTAGGATTAATATTTTGATGCACCGTCGTGTATAGATGACACATCATTAAAAAACAAAGTCAATATTAATCGGTCTTTTTTTTTTTTTTTTTTTTTTTTTTTTTTTTTTTGCAAAATATCTAAGACTTTATTTTATTAGGTAAGTTTTTTTTTTTTTTTTTTAATTAACAAATATATCTACTCTCCTCAACATATTTATTCCTTGATTATTATATATCTAATTATTAACAATTTTACACTTTCGTTATCAAAAAAAAAAAAAAAAAAACAACACACACACAATTTTACACTTGTAGGTTCAAGTCTACAGTGACAAATGAAGCCTATATCATCCTTATGATTGACAATATTGTTAAAAGGTTCTTTACTTAAAATTTATAATTCTAATTGAACTCAATTTCTAAATTATTATATTTATAATTAAGAATTTTGAATTTTAATTAAGAAAAATAATCTAATTTCTTATAACTATCTAAATTCTTACAAATTTGATTTTTTAAATTATTGGATACTGTTGTGTTGAATATTACATTCTAACTTTTTAATAAGTTTTAAGATATAATTTGGCTATTATATAATATTTGATTAAGTGTTGAATTTTTTAGATTATTGAATATATATTCTTACAAGATGTTGCAATTGTTTGTAATAGTGACTAAGGTTGTAATTTAAATTTAGGGGTTTAAATAGATTTAGGAATTTAGATAAATATAAGAAATTAGATGATTTTTGTTAATTAAAATTAAATTTTTTAATTCAATTAGAATTCTTAATTCTAAGTAAATAACATGTTAACAATATTGTTAGTCATAAGGATGATACAGATTTCATTGTTACTGTCGTAGAATTGAACTTGCAAGTGCAAAATTATTAATAATTAGATATATAATAATCAAGTAATAAATATGTTTAGGAAGGTGATATATTTTGTTAATTAGAAATAACAGACTTACCTAATAAAATACAAGTCTTAGATATTTTGCAAAAAAGGACCCGGTTAATATTGATTTTGTTTTTTAATGATGTGGCATCTTCTCCTTTCACCGCCGTGTATATCATCTATACACCGACCGTGCATCAAATATTAATCCAAAATAAAATTTAAAAACAAAAACTCAATATAAAACAAAACTCAATGGTAGATTTTTTCTTTCTAGAATTAACATTAAACAACACCATTTTTTACTTCGTAATTTACGATGCTACATAGACCATGGTCAACAATAAAGCTTGCCAATTGTTTGTGGGTTTCTATTGAAGGTTTCAACACATTGATCATTGTTTTACAATCACAATTGTTATATTGTGGACACCATGTGTATAGTTGACCATATAAGAAATTAGATGTAAAAATCAAATTTGTTTATAATTTAATCTTTAATTTATTATCTAATATATAATAAAAAAATTTATCCATACATTACACAGGTAATTGGACAATTATTTGCTCGAATTCAAGCAAGGAAAAATTGAAAAACATAATTTATCAAACCTATTTCATCAATTTCACTATATAATATTCGTTGTTATAATTTACAATGTTGCAGAAATCGCGCCTAGGCGGCATTCCTTGCTTAGTGGACCAAACCGCTTTCGGCCTAGCCCCTAGGCCTAGGCGCCCCTTGGCGCCTAGCGTGTTTTGCAACATTGATAATTTATATATTGTATATCGATCCAAAATATTCTTAAAATATTATAACAAATCCATTTCGTGCAATGCACGGGTGAAGATACTAGTATATTATAAAAACAAAACCTTTTTTTTTTTTAAAAAATAATCAAATATCTCTCATATACTAGTATAAATAAAAACAATTTTTTTTTTTGAAAACATATATAAAACAATTTAATAACACATCATTTAAATTTTATAAAAATCCTTTTTAGTCTTTTTACATTTATCAACTTATCAAAAGCTAATTTTACGAAAGCACTTTTAAGCATAATCAGCTAATTAACAATTCTTCAGTTTTTAGCTTCTAGCTTATAACTTTTTAACTTTCAACTACTTTAACTTTCAGCTACATTTTTAGTTAACTTTGTCAAATATAACCTAAATTTGGCACCATCCTTGGCTGCCGAACATGGATCATCCATATATTCAAACTTTAATTTCGACTATGCATGGTGAGGCAGTAGTCAGCTCTCTAATTAATTCGACCACCGGAGATTGGGATATGGTTTTGCTTTAAATTCGACCAGAAGTCCTGAACTTTGCCATGGCGATGTGCTAGGAATGTTTGCCTACTGTTGTCTCTCTAGCTGCTAGGGGCATAGATGTGGATACTCAGTGCCCTATTTGCCTTAGTAGTCCTGAAACCATGAACCACCTATTCTTTGAATGTCCAAAGGTGAAGGATATTTGGATTGACACACTGGACTATACTATAACCGCTCAGGTGGGTTTCGAGTCGTGGCTTTCCTCGCTGTTTGAGCAATCGAGTAAGAAAAGTTGTGCAAATGCTTAGCAATTTGTTGGTGTGTGTGGAAAATGAGAAACGATTGGGTGTGGAATAGAAAACAATGGACTATGGAAATGTTGAAGAAATGGGTATAAAGCAATTACTGGAATGTCAATTCACTTCTACAATTTCCGGACCCAGTATCAGTAATTATTCGGAGCATTTAAAGGGAAAGGCTTTTTATAGCCTAACCAAGTTGTCCCACATTGGTAGAATAACTTCTTATTTTCCTACCTATATACTCCAAGCTTTTTAAGATAGTTTGAAGTGTTATGAGAAGGGAAAGGAGGTAAACCACGCGCGTGCTGCCCGGCATGACACGCGGTGTGGTCATGTTTTGCTGTGGATCATCTAATGACCTTGTCCGCACAACTCCATGAGTCTTTTGCTATTTTATAGCCCTACAAAAGTGGTTAGTGAGAGGTGGGACTCCATGAGTCTTTTGCTATTTTATAGCCCTACAAAAGTGGTTAGTGAGAGGTGGGATGTTGCTACACTATGCTATATAAATTTGCTTGTTAGTATTGTTCTAAGAACGCACAAGCAGTACAGAAACCATACTGCAAGTTTCGAAACCATACTACCAGCCCGAGATTATATTGTTTGCGAGTTCGTTCTGTTGTGCCTGTCGAAAGCATGCGACTCAATTCCTGGGCGTAAATATTTTTAAGGTAGTGTTTAATACACGATACAAAACCTTTGTTTTCCTTTTCGTTCCAAACCAGAAATACACAGTGCTGCAAAATCCAACCGTAACCATGCAACGTCAAATACTAATTCTGTTATTCCTCCCTTGACTTGGCTAGTGGAGGTTGATGCGGTTGTTCAGCAGAATGATGAATTTGGATACTATGGTGTTGTGGTTTCGTCAGATGGTGGTGGATTTGTCGCGGCAAAGAGTGGCCCCATTCGTTGTCTAAAGGATCCACACATTGCTGAAGCCATGGCTATTAAGGAAGCTCTATCTTGAACCATCTCTCAATGATGGAACAAGGTAATTATACGCTCAGACTGTCAGATGGTGTGCAGGTTCCTGAATCAAAATCTCCCGGATAATTCCTATACATGCAATATTATTAATCAATGTCGGGTTCTGAAAAGACACTTTGAATCAGTGTCTATTGAGTTTATTTCTCGATCAGCGAACAAATGCACTCATGCTTTGGCTCGAGCTACTAGTTCTTACCCGAGTCATATTTCTTAATTTTCTTCTGTTCCTTCACGTATTGAACAATTCATTTCTTAATTAAATTTGAATAAAGTCTTTTTTCCTTAAAAAAATAAAAATAAAAATGCTTAAATTAGAAAACAATGATTAGAGGTTATAATACCATTATCTTATTGAGATATTAAAATTTATATTTTCTTGCAAGTCAACACATCCAAACAAAAGGTTCACCTAAGCATTCGTCCTATTAATTGCCTTCACTATCAAACACTCCTCATCTAGACATTTATTTTGAAGCTTAGAATTTTTATTTTTTTTTTTTTGGGAAATAATTTTTAAAAAATGATTCATTTTTTAAAAAATATTTTAATTTTTATTGGTCAAATTAATTATTATTTTTTCCTCGAGAGAATGAATATTTTTCTTTTAACTTTATTTTCTTTAAATAACTAAATATCAGAAAATTATGAAAATAACTTATTGAAGTCTTATCTTGTTTTCTAAATGACACGCATAAGCAATAAAGTAGAAGACCAATTTGCTTGTCTACACCAATTATGAGTCCGATTCAAGTGAGAACCTCTGCTTGGGTGTAAACCTGTGAACTCCTATGCTCTATTGAGATATGAGATTAAACGGTCGAGATCTGAGGAGTAGTACAATGCAATGTGTAGTTGTGCACTCCTGCTGTGGTGGCGTGGTGTAGTAATGGCGTTTAAAAAAAAATCATCTACTTTCAAACTTTAAAAAAATAAATAACAAATTGAGAATTAATAGACATTTTTTTAAAAAAAATCGTCGTCTATTCTTAAAATTCAAAATATTTATAAAATAAAATTTGAGAAAAGACTTTGGTCCTGTTTGGTAAAATAGTTAGTTTATAAGTCAATTTTGACTTATTTGATCACTATTAATTATTTGACTTTGTTAAAAAATCAATATAAGTGTTTGATTAATTAGTTTTTTGTAACTCCAAAATGCTAAAATTTAAAAAGATGGTCAAAGACTCAAATAAACTTTTTCAATTAGTTTTTTTTTTTTTTTTTCAGAAAAGAAGTTGTACCAAATAGCTATCAGCTAACAACTAATTTACCAAACATCTTTCTACAATCAGCTAATGTTATCAACTAGTTATATTATATAATTAACCCAACTAACAGCTAACATTCATTTACCAATTAAACATGACCTTTAACTTTTAAAAAAATACCACGTCTATTCTCAGAACTTTTTATAAAAAATCTTACAAAAAGAATAAACTACGTATTTTAACCACTGTCTATTGAAAACTAAAAAAAATAAAATAGTATAACGAAACGCCCGCGTTTTATTAATAAACAACAAAATGTCACATTTATGTAAGATCGTATCACATATCATTATCTGTGAAACAAGTTGCATCAATATGAAAATGTAATACTTATACTGAAAAATATAATACTAATTAGGAAGTTTTTATTACTTATAAGAGAAAATGTAATACTTTTGAGCAAAAATGTAATACTTTTACATTTTTTCATTAAAAGTATTACACCTACCCTTATTAGTAATGTTGGCAAGTGTTTATTACTTATAAGGGAAATGTAATACTATTGAGGAAAATATAATATATTTTAATAAAATATAAAATTATTACATTTTTCTTCAAAAGTATTATACTTTCTCATATAAGTAATAACAATTATATTCCTGATTAGTATTACATTTTTTTAGTATAAGAATTACATTTTTATCTTGACCATCCATCTGTTGTATCATACACTTCTTTCATTCTTTCCCACGCTTCATACCTCCTCTTTCTTCTTTTATATTAGCACAAACAAATATCTTTTTTTTTTTAAGAGTTTATTTGTTGTTGTTAAGTGAAAAAGGTAAAGGGCCAGGCATGGTGGGGTAGGAGCATCCGGTCGGCAATCTTTTTGGCTTGACCAAGAAGTCTTATGTCCTTTGAGTTGCACGGCGTTTTAACCGAAAGAACTTCTTGCGCAATTCATGCGTTTCTGTTTTTATGACCAGAAATTGTTTCTTTATTTTCATTTCAAATTGTTCTCTGGACTTTTTATCAATATGAAGTGATCGTAACACAGTATATAAGACTCGTGATTCAGGCAATCTAATCTTCCGTGTGTAAGGCGGAAGCCAAGTGAGACGATCTCACACAATTTTTTTTTGAAAAAAAAAATGGTTGTCTATATACTCTAAATTTAACAAACTAAAAAACTTTGAAAATTGTAAAAGCGATTTTGTTAAAAATGAGGCTGAATCCTCAATCTCAAGGATCCCCACATCCCGATGTGACAGAGCATCTAAAAGGATGTAAATCATGATAACTCAACTGAACACAGAGATTAGACTTTTACTTACTGCACACAGAAAGACTTTTACTTACTTTTAGAGGTTACTTCTACATTATCAATGATGGGACTCGATCCCCAATCATTCTCTTCTCATCTCAAATATCAATGTGAGAGAACAAGCTTAGCTACAACGATTAATTAATCCATCCTCTTCCTTTCAAAAAAAAAAAATTAATTCATCCTCTTGTCTTTAGCCGCCAACGTACCACATGTAGACACGTGTTCGGTCGCGATCCTTTGGATTGAATGTGTGTGGACCTGCAAGTCAAGGTCTTTCATAATAATAATAATAATAAGTAGTGCAGTGACACATTTGTTACTATTAATTTGTACCTACCTTTCCTTTCTTTTCTCTTCTCCATCTCAAATATCAATCTCAGAGAACAAGCTTAGCTACAACGTTTAATCCAATCCTCTTGTCTATGGCCACCACAGAAGTCACAGCTGAGTCTTCCAATTCACAATCATCATTCGATAACCCATTCTCATTCACGGTGGGCTTACGATGTATTCTTAAGTTTTAGAGGAGATACACGAAAAACTTTCACAGATCATCTTTATCATTCATTAGATAAAGCTGGAGTGAACACATTTAGGGACGAGGAAGAAGTAAGAAAAGGTGAAACCCTTTCATCCGAACTTCTGAGAGCAATCCGAAGTTCAAGAATTTCTATTATTGTATTCTCAAAAGGTTATGCTTCATCAAGGTGGTGTCTTGGATGAATTGGTTGAAATAGTGTGAGTGCAAAAAGATCAGAGAACAAGTTGTTATTCCTGTTTTTTATGATATTGACCCTTCTGAAGTGCGTAAGCAAATCGGTGAGTATGGGAAGCTTTAGCAAGGCATGAAGAACGATACGGGAAAGAAAGGGCAAAGATTTGGAGAGATGCTTTAACAAGAGTTGGAGAATTATCAGGATGGGATTTGCAGCAAGTTGCTAATGGGTAAAGTATTTCTTGCTTTTTTAGTTGCTTCTGTTATTGTGTTTGTACTATGCTTTCGTTTTTTATTTTATGATTCTTTGAAGGTAATATCTGTTTTATACTTTTTAAATATTTTGAGTTTAAATAATTTAAGTCCCCATCATCAAGGTTCGAACATATGAACATTTATTTGAAATGGTAACAAGGATGCCATCATACTATATGATAGTTGGCATTAGACTAGACTTTAAACAAGAGAAAACGAGATAATAACATGACAAGAAGTAAGACCAGTTTTTTTTTTGTTTTTTTTTTGTTTTTTTTTTTTTTTTTTTTTTTTGGCATTTGGCTTGTCTATTGAGCCACTGAGTTATCGCGATTTACATCCTTCCAAATGCTTTGTCAGGTCGGGATGTGAGAGACACTTGGGGTTAGAGATTCAACCTTTTGGCGAAGAAGGATTTTTTTTTTTTTAAAAACTAAAGTACTTAAAAAAATAATTTAGTAAAATTGGATACATATTTCTCAATAATTTTTAAATTTACTAACTATTAGGACTCTGTGTTCTACTAGAATTCATTCTCATTCTTTTTGTATTATTCTAAACCTACCTTTTATCATTTCTGATCTAATTAGGACTCTTTGTATTTTTATAAATATATTTCTTCCGGTAGTTTGTAAATTAGATTGTACGATCCTTGGCTGCCAATCCACCCCTAGCCCCAATAAATACTCTTTAGACAACCCATTGCTTTATCTACATCAAACTTACCTCTTCCAATTATTTATTCTAGAAAACTTAACTTGTTCTTTTTCTTTGCGGTCAAAATCTCTTAGTGGACGCATTGATGGCACATTCCCGTGCCTGGAATCCTTTGTTCAAGCTCCAGATGGATGTTCTATTGTATCCAATCCTACAGCTAAAAATTGGGTCCGTCAAGATTCTTCTATTTTGTCAATGCTCATCTCATCATTATTGTCCAATGAATGTTATATATGTAGTTGTGGGGCATGCTACGTCACGGGCCCTATTGCAAGCTATTGAAGCTACATTTGGGTCCACCTCACAGGCACGCGCTCTGAGTCTCCTTAGTCAATTGTAGTATTTGCGCTAAGGGATTCCACTACAAGTGAGTATCTTGGCAAAACCAAGGTTTTAATTAGACTACTTGGAGAAGCCGATTGACCAATTGGTTTATATGAGCATAATCTATATCTTATTTAAACGCCTCTACCATGAGTACCGTGTAATGGTGTCTTCATTGACCATAAAAGAACTTGCGATAATTGATAAACTAAATGGCTATGTCATCACCCATCAGTTCATCTACACTAATGACATTCCTCTGCCGGCTTCCCCACAGCCACCTGTTGCCTCACAACTGAAACAACCTGCCATGAAATCTTGTGGTCATAGTCGTGGACATAGAAGAGTCGAGACCGTAGTCGTGGACATAGAAGAGGTCGAGACCGTAGTCGTGGCCATAACTATGTTCTAAAGTGCCAAATCTGTAACAATTTTGGTCATACTATTTTACAGTGTTATAATAGGTATTTAGGTACAACCAGTCCTCAAGCACACATGGCTTATTCCAAGAATCTAGCTACTGCACCATTATCTTAGAACTAGTTCCTAGGCACTACCACACTGGTGTCACCCATCATGCGCTTCGGATCTTGCTGTAACGAGTAGAAGAATACACATGGAATGACACTCTTCGAGTTGGTAATGTCACAAGTTTGAATATTTCTAGTATTGGACATACTTTATATCCCCTCTTTCACGTGTAATATAGTTGCAAAATGTGTTATATGTTCCTATCCTAATCAACTCTCTCCTATCTATCAAACGTTTCACCGCTGATAATAATGTCTTCTTGAGTTTCACCCCTCATTTTTGATGTAAAAGATGTCATCACCTTCCAATACAAAATCTAGTTCATTTCATTATCACCTTTAGAAGTTTGGCACAACCGCTCCTGGTCATCTTCACTCAAGAGTGTCTAAGTCCTTAAATAACGTTCATTCTTTCTTATACTACCTGTTAACTAGGAAAATCCCGACGATTTCCACTAAATAGGGTCAATAAGTCTAGTTCTGTCTCCATTAGATTGGTTTACACTAACATTTGGGGGTTATCCTAGTTCTATCTAATGAGATTATCGTTACATTGTAATTTTTGTTGATGATTACTATCGGTATACCTGATTCTTTCCCATAAAACTAAAGACAGATATCTATACATGTACAATTTTCCATAGTTTCAAGCATTGGTTGAGAAACTTTCTCTTGTAAAATTAAAGTCATTCAGTCTGATTTAAGGGGGATTCCAAAAACATTAGATAAGTTCTTTGTCCTAGGATAAATCACCATCAATCATGTGCTTACACTTATGAAAAAATGGCCATGTAGAAAGAAGTCATAGACACATTGTCAAAACGGTCTCACCTGCTTGCCCAAACCTATATTCCTAGGTATTGGACCTATGCATATGAAACTGTTGTTTTTCTTATTAACTGTATACCTTCTGCCACTCTAAGCAATATGAGCCCCTATGTTCTAGTCAACATAGAAAATCTGGACTATTCCTCTTTTTTCATGTCTTTAGGGTTGCCTTTGTTTTCCTTTATATGCATTCCTATAA
This sequence comes from Ipomoea purpurea, assembly GCA_009835305.1. Lineage (NCBI taxonomy): Eukaryota > Viridiplantae > Streptophyta > Magnoliopsida > Solanales > Convolvulaceae > Ipomoea > Ipomoea purpurea. Next base: position 12,429 of record VALG01001176.1, read on the forward strand.
CAAGCACAAAATAGAGTTTCAAATTACCCTATCTGTCTTTCTTGGTTACCCATAGTAGTTTTGAGGATATCGTTGTTGAATCTAAATACTAGAAAGATTTTTTTTTTTCGCACTCCATGTCCAATTTGAGAGAATGTTTCCGCGTTCTGTAGCAAATACATCTCAATAGATTCATGTTCGTTCTTGAGATGCATTACCATGGGCTACATTGCATGGCTTCTCCGTTCAGTTCGGATGGAGAAGCACACCAACTTCTTACTCCGATCTCAACAAAGAAATCGCGGGGTTGTAGTATATTTTTTTTCTAATTTTTAATTGAATTGAATACCATGTCAAATGCCATATAAGTAAAATTAACTGGTTACCTTTTATAACTTATTAAATATGTTAATTGTACTATTTTAAGCAAGTCAAAGGATTTAATTGATTTTTTTTTAAGTTCAAGATTTTAATTCTGCAAACGATTTAAATATTGTATAACAATAGATAAGTATATTTTGAATGAAAGTTAATATTTGAAGAGTTCAATCCATAGAGCACATTATTGACCATTAACCTCATTTTGGACTATTTAGCAATTTAGTAAGTTGGTTAATGTGTTGAATTATTGTGTGGTGTTGTAATTTGGCTTGGGTGGTGGACGAAGCGGAATGATGTGTCCAAGAAGACGCGCCTTGGGAATTGAATGAGTGTCCATGTTGTGCGCATCCAAGAATGATGTAGGGTAGGTATGAAACAAAACGTGTATTGAGACGCAATTGATTCTAGGGAGCGAGGGGGCGGGATTGTCAGAAGCGGGCTCTGGAAGGGAGTGGAGCTGCCGATGTTTGTTCGCCAAGGTATGCAGTCTCGAGGCGCTGGGATTCGTCCGGGGGCGCGCATTGTAGACACACTTGTCGCGTAATGTGTAATGGGATATTGGTAGATGCGGGGATGGTGGGGGGGGGCGTTATGTAGAGATCGGACCGCGCGGCAAGGTTGTGGGAGGCAGGTTGGAAGGACAACACGGTGCGAAGGGAGCCATTTGTGATGAATAACGTTTTTCTGGAATACTTCGGTGAACAGGTATTTGGGTTGCTGGGGAAATCAAAGGATCAAGTGTTTAGTGAGAAGATACATGAGACGGAACGGAGTAATCTGCATTAGCGACACAGAGAGGAACCTTGGCTGGTAGGCAGCGCTGAGCGTGGATCGGACGACGGGGGAGATCGAAGGGTCGCGGAGGCACATGGGTGATTCGTGAGTGAGGCAGGATCGGAGGTTGATGCCAAAAGATGGCTTCATGCCGAGAGAAGATGAGTCCCGCTAGTGGGTTGGGTAGCTGTTGGATGATGGGGAGAAGCGATGCTGATGAAGCTGGATGCTTCTAGTTGGAGAGAAGAAATGGGTTGTTGTGCGAGAAGTAGGGGCGTTAGCTGTGGTGTGAGCAAGCGTAGGAGATCAAGCAGGTCTGCAAAAGACTTGTGGCGAAAGGACGAGAGGGTGCTGTGGTGATGTGGGCTGGTAGAAGTAAGGGGTTGAGATAAGAGTATGTGCTGGTTGCCAGCAGCTCTTGAGTGCTGCCACACGTGGTTACAATGATCAGAACCCCAGAAGTGTGTAACCAGAGCTTTCAGAGGGCAGTATAGTAAGGTGACTGTGGAGGCTGTCCCTTAGCCTCTTCAATATTGGGGGCTCATTTGTCTTCTGTATGACAAACAAAAAGAAGATTGCGAGAAGTGCCCTTGAGAGGTTGAAGAAGATTCCTTCTAATAAGGTTCATGAAAAGCTTAAAATCAGCTTTGATGGACTTTTCTAGCAAGTTTACTAAGGATGGTTTTCCTTGATATGGCTTGTTGTTTCCCTGGAAGAAATTCACAAAAACATTGCTATTAGCATACTTGAGGTCCCTGTGGTACTTCCCACACATTGAAATTCAAGATTTGATTCACAAGTCATTGATTACCATAGATGAACTTGATAATCTAAGGATGCACAGCTTAATCGTTGTGAAATGGAAGGCAAATTTTCATTCAGAATCAGAAACAATCCAGGTGAAGCGAAGTAGATTGTGCCTGCCCTAATGACATTCGTGAGGTGCTTCTAAACCACACGGTAATTTCTCCTCTTTTACTTTCTCTTTCAATTCGTGTAAGATTGGCTTCCCCCAGAAATTTCATTATTCTGAAATAAAACACCCAAGAATTACTGTTTTTTTTTTTTTTTTTTTTTTTTTTTTGTCTTTTCTTTGTAGGAGATGATAAAGGATTTAGTGTGCGTTTAGAGTGGAGCGAGGCCGTACCAAGATAAGGTGCGATCATTGATCCATACTTGCGAACATTTGCTCTAGGCGGCTATGTGTGCATAGGAAGGTATACTGGTTACTAGTCGTACTGAGGTAGTAATATATATTATTTTACTATACTAGTAGTTGATATTTGAGGTTAGATCCGGTAGTCTTATGTGCTAGATTGGTGGACACATAAGAATTTGGCACACGTGCTTGGGGATGTTGCCATCATCGCAATGCGCCACAATGTGGTGTGAATTGTGTTCACCAGCGATATGATATAGGTGAGTAGGTCGACTACTCATAGGGTTATAGTAGTATTATAGTATCATATAATGATTATATATATATAGTGCGAGGGTTCAGGTGCCTAGGTCTTAACGGCTGCAGTGTTCTGTTCTTACGTGCGGGGAACATCCAATAGTCGTACCAATTTATGCGACCATCCACACGTAGAAAATACACGCACACAAAACAGAGCTAAAACAGAGTCTTGCATCACCTCAAACAACACCATTAGGTGTGAGTAAAAACACCATACACTGTTCGGAAAGTACACCATTGGGGGTGGTGAGTTATATGGTGTATTTTTTTGAGTCTGTGAGTATCTTGTGTGTGATGTTTTAATTACATGTTCTATGGGGTGTTTTGCATTACCAGCTGTTGGTGCATATTGCTTATACGTACTGGTTCGTGTGCTGATTCTGGAAGGGTTGACCGCACGCGCCGCCACGTTAAGACCCGCCGTCATCATGAGCGCTCTTCGTATATGTGACGTGTAGTAGTTATTATATTTTGAAAGCGTGGTCCAGTGCGGTTGGTGCTTCCGTGCGTTTTGCGGTTGATTAATGTCGTGAGCTTGGTACTTAATGTGCCAGTGACCCTGTAAGCTTAATGGGCCTGAGCCTTTGCACTTAGTTGTGCTGTTTAGGTGTAATGGTTAATGTGCGTGAGGTTTGTGTACTTAAATGTGCCCTAGTCTTGTGTTAACTGCGCGAGATTTTACTTAGATGTGCGTGAGTATGTAATGTTTAATGTTCTCCTGTTGCTCCTGGTATCATATACTCTTCGTCTATTTCTTTTCTGCTTCCTGCTCGTTTTTCCTTAATCCGTCTCTTCCTCTTAGTATGCTTCTTCTCATATACGTCTTCGCGTCTTCTCTTCCATTCCCTTAATCCGTCCTTCTCTTCTCGTCCTGTTCGTTCAAGAACGACATATGACGTCTTCTCTACGCTCTTCGTATTCTCTTCTTATGCCCTTAATCCTCTCGTGCCACTCTCTCTGTTTTCGTGTCGATCACTATACGTCTTCGTCTTCGTCTACTTTGTGTTGTAATGTGTGTGAGGTTTGTGGGTCTAATGTATGTCCTGGTTTATAGCTTCCTGTCGGCGGATTGTGTAAAAGTCACGCCATTAAAGCCAGCAACACCTCTCGCAGCGAATACTCAGACATGGAGTACAAAACTCAACACATTAACAACACACTCAGCCACATAAATAAATCCTCATCACAAAGCACAAGCACGCACGCAACATAGATCAAGACCCGCACGGAAAGCACCAACGACACTGATCCGCTAATTAGTATATATATAGCTATATATATAGTAGTAGGCTAGGTATAGTAATATTACGGTGATATATATTGATGATGTAGTGATTACGCGTAGTATAGGGCGGTATGATATTATATAGTAGTTATTAGTATAATATATATATTATATATGTATATAGGTATTATATATATACTAAAACATAATAAGTCTGCAATCAAAGTTACTATCCCTCATTTTATGCATATTTTTAATGCTAGCATTTGTACATTGTGCTGTTTAGAGTTGTACGATATACAATTTTTTGGACAAAAATTACCCTTTACCATTTAAAACTTCCGTTATCTTTTCCGTTACTACCATGCACATGCATCTACCATATCTGTTTCTTATATTCTTTAATTATAACAAAATATTTGTAAAACATTATATATTATATATTAGATTAATATAACAAATAAATTTTATTTCACTTATTTTAATTAGTAAAAATTTGTTAGTTATTTTTAAAAATATTTAATATTGGGCATATGTTTTTGCGCATCGCGCATAAAAAAGACTAGTGTATATATATATACGTATATATATGATTATATATATTACGCACTCACATACTCAATAAAGTTGTATCATGTACTTATTATTTACTAATTTACTAACTTAATGATATAAAGGCAAGTGGATATAAGTGCATCGAGTACTAATTAAATAACCAAGGACTTTGTGGTCAGGTGATTGTAGATATATGTGGGTATCTCTTCTTTGTAATAACAAAAAAAGTATTAATTAGAATACAGAAGTTATGGTGAAATCGTAAAGTTTTTTCGTATTGTGTATAACAATATTTTGATGTATCTATAACCATGTTACTTAAATGTGTAGTACGCAAAAGTTGAAGAATATTGCTAGATGATCAGTCATCAATGCAAAATATGAATGTTGACATGAAAGCATTTAAAAATAGATGATGAATCTAAGAATGCTCCGAATAAATCATTTACAGTTGCACGGAAGTTTTAAATATTTATCAAGGAAGTTGAGGTGGTTGCAATTGAACTATTGTCGTTCAAAATATATACCATCTGATTTTTCGTTCTGAAAATTTGTTATTCTTAGCATAGAGGATAGCAACATTGAAGAATTCAGAGCCCCTTTGAAGGTAAATATTTCATTAGAATACATTTTTTTCCTGGAATTTTTCACAGTACTTGCATTTTGGGGAAAAAAATTCCTAATTAGAATTTATTTTGTTGAAAAAATTCAAACAGTACTTTCCATCTATGAAGTGTCTGAGTTTCAGAGGTTCCGAGCATCTTACAAGAACTTCCTAACTTCAGTGTGCACAACTTCTGGAGAGGTTATCATTTTATGATGCTCAAGGATTGGTAGATTGTGCATTCTTCAATTGGAGACTTGGGTAAACTAAATGTGGTACTTTTTGATTGGTGTGGCAAATTGAAGAAGCTTCCAAAGAGTTTGTTCTGGTTGAAATCATTGAACACATTAAGTGTAGATTCTTGCCCAAAATTAAGGTTGCCTGAAGAACTGGGAGGATTAACGTCTCTAAACATGTTGTATGCAAGTGACTTCCTCAGGTATTACTATTGGTTTGGAGAGTTTATCCTCATTAACATCACTAGAACTAAGCGGGAACCATTTTCATTGTTTGCCCTTCAACCTTTGCCAGTTGACTAGACTTGAATGTATCCAATTGGATTTCTGCAATAACATTGAAATGCTACCACCACTTCCTACTAGTCTTAGGATCTCCGTGCACGTCTCTGTGGATCATTAGAAAAGCTACCCGACTTGTCAAATTTGAAATGGTTAGAGGAGTTGGATCTTTTTGTGCAGAAATCTGTTAGAGATTGATGATTTGGAGAATCTTGATTCTATAGAAGAGATCAGTTTAATGAACTGTGATCACGTCAGAAACCCTTTACAGAAAGCTTCTTTAAGGTACCTCCTTCTCTCTCTCTTTCCCTCCTTCCCTACACTATTTTTAATCACCCTTCATTAAAATTCACAGATGGTTTAATTTTTGCTACAGCGGCAAACTGAACTTCTGAGAACTTGAAACTTCAAAGTAGCCTATGCTGACAATGAGATTCCAAGTTGGTTTAGCTTTCAAGAGGTGGGATCTTCCATATCTTTTGAATTGCCATTATACAAGAGGCGGCATGATAGTAAATTGGAAATTCTAGTGCTCATCCTTTGGCTAGTGTGGGAACCCAACCTCCAAGTACCGGCATTATTTTAGCAGTGATGTTACTGGTTTACTTCTGTGCGAGTGCCACAAAAAATGGAAGTTGCATGCGAAAACCCAATGGAGCAACTTCTTCAACATGCTATCTTACATTGGATCGCCTTGCATCGCTAGGAATGGTTGACAAAGACAGAAATAGAAGGCGCAAAAAATATGAAAATCGATGTGATTGATGTTGATGATACCATTTCAGTGAAGAAAGTAGGAGTGCATGCATTATATGTCAGAAATGCAGATTTGAGGGTGATGATTTAATAATTAAAACTTCTCAAAAGTATGCATATCTTGATATTAAAATACGTGGCAATAGCATGGGGGAGGATTCTTCAAATTTGAAATCCTTTAGTCCGCATGCAGTAGGAACAATTTAGTTAGATTATGTCATGTCCCCTCTTATTGAGGTTATTTAATTATCTTCTATTATTGAGCGTTAATCGTTTTAATGAAAACTGTAAAAGTGCGATCTTTCCTTAGCGTAACAATAGTTATGCGTGCAACCGAATGACCATCCATGGCATTACGGTTCCAAAAAACTACGTCGTTTGACTAAAAACGTGCGCTTCCCACTTAAAAAAAAAAAATCAGGTTCGATTCTCAGATATAGCATTATGTGTGGTATAAATTATGAAATTGTTTATATAGTTATGAAATTGTGGTGTGATATAGTTCATCATGTGATTATTTAGATTCAATCAATATATTGGGTATTAGTTCATTCATTGTGGATTTTGTCTTCATTCATTCATCATTTGATTACTTCATTCATCATGTGGATTATCTTCAGTATGAAATGTGGATATATAGTTATGAAAATTGTGGTGTATATTAGCTTATGAATTTATGGATATTTAGTCATTCATTGTGGATATTAGTTCAATCATAGTATTGTGGAATTAGTCAGTTCATTGTGAATTTTTACTTCATTCATTCATTCACATTGTGGATTTTACTTCAATTCATTCACTGTGCATATATAGTATGAAATGTGGATATATTATATGAAATGTGGAATATATAAGTTCATGAATTTATGGAGTATAGTCATTTGAGGATACCTAGTTCAATCATACTATTGGTGTAATTAGTTCAGGTCATTGTGATTTACATTCATTCATTCATCAATTGTGGATTTTATCATTCATCACTGTGAGTATATAGTATATGAAATTGTGGATATATAGTTATGAAAATTGTGTTCTATCATGAGTTATGAGATTTATGGATATTTAGTTCATTTCATTGTAGATATTTAGTTCATGCATATATTGTGAATTAGTTCATTCATGTGGATTTTACTGCACAGTTCATTCATTGTGGAGTTTTTACTTCATATCATATCACTGTGGATATCTTGTAGTATAGAGAAATTTGGTGATATATAATAGAAATTGTGGTCGCGGTATATAGTTTATGAATTTCTGATATAAAAAATGTTATTGCCGTGAATCGAAGCCTGATATTTCTTAAGTGGGACCGCGCGTTTTTTAACCAAGGAACGCCCGTTTGCAACCGTATGCAACTATGAAGTGCATTCGGTGCAACAGCATAATTTCCCTTAGCTAAAGGCTTGCCAAAAATTCTGTACCAAATTCATTCACGCGAGATATCACGAACCCGGCATTTATATCCTACACCACGGTGCGCTTGCACGTGCGCCCAAATCAAAACGACTTTCGTTTAATTTTTTTTTTTTTTTTTTAATTCCCGTCCCAGTAGAATGACAATTATTTTCCTTAAAAAAATCCTGTTAAAAAATGTAGCTTACATGTTATACTAGAATACACATAATTGCTTACATGAATGATAGCATAATTATATAAACAAAAGTATACATACACTTTTTAAAGCATAATACACATAAATCTAACATAATTACATAATAAACATAAACTCTTAACATTAATACACACAAATTTTAATTCGATTATACATTAATTGTATAAAAGACAATGTACATAATTGTATAATAAAATGTACTAACTGTATGAATAAATATACATAAT
>VALG01001177.1:12395-13798 GCA_009835305.1 Ipomoea purpurea
CAATTAAACATCCGAAAATGACCGAAGAGAGGAAGTATAAGGTTAATATCTGAGGAATCTCGACGGGAAACAGTGGTCCAGTGGAACGGAGGGGAATCGTGTGGTTAGACTCAAGGGCAGTATAGAAGCACGTGGATACGAAACCACGGGAGATGTCGGGAGGTCATCGAATCCACACACACGCTCACATCCACCCACGACACCTGCACAAGAAGGGAAGGTTAAGCTTGTCGCCTCTGGGGGTAGAAAAAATAAATGATCGAGATATGATACCAAAATGCCCTTTAGCGTGGTGTCTTCTGTCAGAAATCGGATGCGTTAATTCTTATCTTAATTCAAATCTCTATAATTAATATCGAATGATGAACAATCAGAAATGCTATACATAGGATTAATCGTTTACACAACCAGTATGCCGAACTGACGTATTTTTGTTATGAGACCCGACAGATACTATTCCTCAAGCCAGGGCTTGGCAGAATAAGCAGAGCAAACAGATCAAAGCCAAAGGTATTAGTAGAAATAACAGAGGAGGTACTTTCCTGGGTCGAATATAGTGTCGTCAAAGCTGCCCTTGCCTACGAGAACTAATCAGAGAGTAATCAGATAGGAACTTATGATGATATAGATCGAATCTGAAATTGATAGTTGATAAATAGACCCGGGCTTATGAGAAAAACACAGGAATAGGTAAGAAATACGGAAACCTAGGAGCACCCCGATGTATTAAAATCAGATAGATATATACCAGATCCAACTAACCCTAAACTTATATGGTTATTTTCAAATTACGCAACAGAACCTGATAATTCACAAAGATGGTAATGCATAGCACAAAGACATAAAAGAGACCAACGGCATAAATCCTCTTAAAAACACAGACAACGCAGAATGCCCTCTCCATTTAATTCGACTTTCATGAATGATCAATCTCCAAGGTAATATCGGAATCCGATAAACAGACATCGGTTAAACAGCGAGAACATCCGATCCTATCATCACGGCTAAACTGAGAACACCACAGTAGAATATACAGAAATTGATCCTACATAAGCCAATATCATATTGAACTTAGATGAAATGAGATTGTCGAAACCTTTAATACATATCATCACAATTAGAACCCGAAAAAATATAAAATACATCGTACAAATCTAAGAGAGATTAATACACCATATAGAATTCACTCGCACTAAAACTAAATTACCCTCACCATTAAAATTCATCATATTCATCAAGTTCATTTTGAAATTCTTAAGAACTTCATAAGGTAGATCAAATAAATCTATCCTTGTCATTAATATCGATTAAAAATGCAACTTTATAAAGTAATATTCTACGAAATCTTACGCAACAAATCCTAATTAAACGATACCTATATGCGAAAATATTCAGAATGTAAA
>VALG01001178.1:0-16084 GCA_009835305.1 Ipomoea purpurea
CCCTAATTACATCATAAAAACTAGTATATGAGTGTAAATTTAGTCAAATCCTTATATATTAGTCCAAATTTTTATCAGTAGCCGATGCGGGACACATCGTGTATATAAATAGGTGGTTGGGAAAATTATAGGCATAGATTAGATAGATAAGTGGAGTGAAAGTTTAACTGAATACACATAATGCGATTTGGTCTGTTCGGATGAACGGAGTGACATCAGCATGAAACGCGTACGTTTTGTATCTGGGTGCACATTGCTATGTGCGCCGTAGTGCACGATATAAATTGTCGATTTATCGGGGTTTAATCAATATATATATTTATTTATTTATATTTATATATTTTTAAAGATTAATTAATGTTGTAAGTCGTTATTGAACATCAACAACCATGTACTGTGATGACATCTTGGTTACCATTTCAAATGGCTGGTCATAGATTCTGAGAAAGTATAGAACATATATTAGCTTGTAAAGAATCATCAGTATTAAAAAATATATTATACTAGCTTATAAAGAAATCATCAGTATTTCCAAAAAAAAAAATAGTTATTGAACAATGAGGAAATAATTAAGCAAGATTTGGAATGAAGAACCTAAACGAAATATGCAGTATGAATGTGATCCGAAGGAGTTTTAAAGTTATAATAATTATAATAAAGGCATGTAAATAAATACTTAGTACTTCTGGTAAGTCGTTTTTAAAAATTTTAAACCTGACATAAATGCACCTAATCACGGTACTCAGATATACACATGTCTTCACTTTGTGGATAAAGCAATAATTAGGGAGTAATAAACTAAATGGCGGGTCAAGAAAAAATTAACTTTTAGTTTGGGTTGAAAAATGGCGTCGAAGTGAGGGGGTAAATGGGACAAAAGTGGGTTCCACATCACGGCCAACTCTTATAAATGTAAATGTTTACACGTTTTTACACAACATTTCGTTGATAGTTGACTTGATAAACAAAATTTTAAGTTTTTTTTATTTTTATAAAAATTAATTATTTATTTTTAAAATTTGAGTCAATCAACTGTAAACAATCTAAATTAGTTTACTTCTATTGTAGTTATTTGTCAAATAAAGTCATAAGACAAAATTACCTTCAAAAGCGAGTACGGACTTTTTCGGATTCTTGTTAAAAAAAAAAAAAAAATTGACACTGTATTTTATTTACAAAGTTGTATACTTGGTATCGCTCCAGGAGTTGACATTGGGGCTATATATCGGTCTGATGAACGTGAGAAAATTGGTTTGGTCAAAAGTAGCGTGCTGAGTGACGCTTGCCAACTGATTTTAGACCCGCTGAGGGCGGAAACAGATAATATTCCCAAACAGAGATGCCCATTTATTATGTCTCGACTTTTTCAGATTCAAAATAAAAACTTCAAATAAGAGAATAGGAAAGATTGAGAGAAATCCTTTCGAAAAAGATAGAGGTAGAGAATAGAAAAATAGAGATAGGAAACCCAAAAAAAAAAAAAACAAAAAAACAGTCCTACATGGTGTTTAAGGTTTTTTGGTTCATGGATTTACACACAGAGAGAGAACAAATTCATAGTTAGTATTTGGTTGATAATTTTTTTAAAACACAACTATTGGATTTGATTAATCATTCAATTAAAAACCGCCAATCTGTAATTTAAAAAGGGTCCATTCCATCTTATTGGTAATATGTTTTTTATGTTTGGATTAGTGCTTTAGATTTTTGTTTTAATTTTTGTTGTTCATATTGGTGGCTTTGGATGTCATTATATTAAGATCAAGGGAAAATGGTCAAATAGGCCCTCGAACTTTAGCTTAAAAGTCAATTAGGCCTAAAATTTTAAAAGTGCAATTACACTCATCAACAATTCATTTAAGTGCAATGAAGCCCAAAAAAAAAATTAATGATCTGCTATCACAAGTCATTAGGTTTCAGGCCACCTTCCGGAGAATTTTCCGGCAAAAAAAAAAAAAAAGTGACCGGCGAAATTTCGACAAAAGAAGTGATCGGCGAAATTTTCGGCAAATTGGGTCGGTTGCTGGTCACCCTTTTTTTTTTTTTTGTCGGAAAATTCGCCGAAAGGTGCCTGGACCCTAATGACATGTGATAGCAGGTCATTAAATTAACTTGTTTTTGGGCTTCATTGCACCTAAATGAATTGTTGATGGTGTAATTGAACCTTTAAAAAGTTTAGGGGTCTAATTGACTTTTAAGCTAAAGTTCGAGTGTCTATTTGACCTTTTTCCCTAAGATCAATTACTTAATTTTTAATTTTTATATTTTTAAAACTTTTATTTCCATTATATATAGGGTCATACATAACCAAACATCAATATTAGTAATCATTCTAATTCCACCATAATACCAAAACATGCAATATACTTTTACCAAACTCATTACCATTATCAAAGTACTCCGTATTTGATTCTCATTCTGATTCCAATTCACTTGTGGGAACCTAACACAACCTTAGTGATATTTGGAAATTTATTGTTTTTTTTTAACACATGTTGCAACTTGTTTCCCTCCCCTTGGTCCACAACTTAGCTTGTAGCTCCGGCTTTCTATCATATTGCTCATATGAGATATGGTTGCATCAAATTCATAATTTAGGTTCTAGTTGATTGGGTGCTTGGTGTCATTTTTCATAGTTGTTATTTATTTAATTAACATAATTGATTTAAGCCAATTCTATATACTTTAAATTTTATGTATGAAAATATAATTTGCTTTATAGTACAATTTTGAAAGTGTTTTAAGGGCCATATAGGTGAAAATGAATCCAAAATGACCCATCCAATACTTCCAAGGTATTGTCATGATAGCAGTGATTCAATGAATAATTGATATTTGGTGTTGTTACGCAGTTGAATGATGTAACTTGTTAAGAATTTTAGCCAAAATTAGCTAAGCATTTACTTGATTTGACGTTTGAACAGGTGTGCCCGTGTGTGGTTTAGAGCATCCATAATAATTGATCTTTCGTTATGGTTTTTGAGAGATTTTTGTAAGTGTGATTAAAAAAGAGAATGGGGAAGGAGGGAGGGAGAAAAAAATTCTAAACTAAATTTAAAAAACACGCACAACATTCAATGGTTTTCTCAGCTTTGCCTTTCATGCTACTATTCCAAGAAACCACCCCTTTGCAGTTGAACCAATCTTCACTCTCATATGCTCTCTCTCCCAATTTGTCAGTATAATTTCTGCCATTATTTCTCAAATATCACAGATAAGGATGCTCTTAGAAAGCGTATAGGCAATAAAAATAGATAGATATGAATATCTTCACTCTTAAAGTACTATTTGAATGGCAACCAAAAAAAAGTACTATTTGAATTTTTTACATTTGTTGATTCCACGACTATAGTGTTACTAAAAAACTTTGAACCACGACTTTCAAAACTTGTAAAATCGGTCCACGACTATTACTTTCTTAGTGAATTTGGTTCTTCCGGTGAATGCATTCTCCGTTCAATCTTAGACGGAATTTTTCCCCCCTTTATAGCGTCGATAAATATTATCTTTTCCATCTCACTGTGGTTGCAGAATTGGTCCACGACCAGTTTTCTTCCTACTCATTATCCTTTCAACACCTCCGGCCTTCAATCAAATCATTATCTATCTTGTTTAAAAAAAAAAAAAAATACGAACAAAGTCTAATTATATCACAAAAACTAATTAAAAAAACACGTTTTACCTCTTCCTGTGCCTAATGACAGAGATTCTTTGAACTTAGGATTATATTGCATAAGACAAGAAACCCAATGCCAGTTCTAGGGTTTGATGTATTCTCCATTTGTCCGAGTTCCGCACAGTCGCAACTCCCTCTTCGGCTCTCGATCGTTTGTCCTGAAATCTCCTCAAAAAAACTCACCGAATGTTTTTTCTTTTTGAATTGAAGATTTATTTTAAAGTATATATTTAAAAATGAATCTTCAATACATTAAAAATGAACATTTATCAGTTGTCACTACTGAAATTCTGAAATTTCCGACCACCTGAAAGTCATCTTAATACCAAAAAGTGGTCGGAAATAGCAACAAAAGTTTTTTCGGATACCAAAAGTGGTCGGACAAGACTTTCAACTTGATTTAAGATCATTTTCAGGGTGGTCGGAATTCCATAAGTTCCAGTAGTGTGCCTACATTACAATGTTGACCATCAATAGTTATTGCAAGCGTGAATGTGGTCCACACAGTGGTAAAAGAAAAAACGACGTTGTTTTGCATAATTTTTTTTTTTTACGCGACACTCTGCAAAATACATTTTTTTTAACAACACTGCAAGTCTGCAACATACATTTTTTATGATTCATAATGTACATTATTCTAAAGCATAATAATATCATTATTCTAACTCATAAAATATATTATCTTATCCCAGAAGTTTCATTACTCTAAACATATAATGTACATTATTCTAACCAACAATTAAATACATTATTCCAACTCATAATTCAACGATATCATTTTGGATCGTGGTCCATCTACACAATAATTTTGCCGTTGACCATGAATACTATGTATAATTTGCCATATATCCAGTAGTGAAATCTTTTCTCTCTCTCTTCCACAAATCTCTCTCTCTCTCTCTATATATATATATATCATATATATATAATGTATATATATATAATAGATATATATAATATATACTCATATATATATATATAATCTAGTATATATAATAATAATATATGTATACTATATATATTACGGGCCCCACTAAGAATTGAGCAAATCCATGAAATTCATCTCATTAAAGTTGGCTTATGGAAGCAATATATTACGGAGTATAAATAATAATCTTAAGTATACAAAACCATGAAGCTTTTCACGGATAACATCACCAATTATTGGGCCTAAAGGCTAAATCCCAACTTTAACGTTATGATGTGGAACTGTGTGCACCTTATTCTATGTTCATAATTATCAAAATATATATTGTAATTATAAGTTATATATTATAATTGTTTAATTTCATATTCATAATTATTGAACTCCATATTTACAATTTAAAACTTCATGTTCATAATTACTGAATTATATGTTCATAATTATAAAGCTATATATTCGTAATTTGTGAATTTCATATTCACAATTATTGTATCTCTGTATTCATAATTACAGAACTATATGTTCATAATTATGTTCACAACTCTATGTTCATAATTATAGAACTATATATTCATAATTATGAACAGTTTTGTATCTGTGTCCACAACTCTCCGGCAAAATATTCTGTGGACCCTGGATATAGCATGCAAGGTGAACCGGGTCCAAAAAATTACCTGCTACGACACCCCACCATATTCTATATTATTATTTTATTTTACTTTTTAATCTTGTAGCTTAAAATTGACTTTATAAGTTGTATTACTTTCAATTTCTAAAAGTTATGCTCTTCAAAATTATAATTCTCTCATTTTTAAATATAAATTTCAACTTAATAAATTTATAAAAATATATAATTTAATAATTATGTAAATATTCTATATATTTAAAATTTTATAATTTTTATTAAAATTTTAAAAAGTCTAAATTATCATTTATAGACTTACAAAATTCTACATTTTTTTCTTGAATGCTACTAGCTCCATTAAAATCCTGCTAAAACACAAAGAGCCAATAACACATCCACTAACGCTTGAACTCACAACCTTCCAAATGGAAGTCCAATCCAAGTACCATTAGACCACATAGACTACAAAATTCTACATTTATTAATTTAAATTTATAATAAATTAAGTTGGATGAATTAGTTGAAGATTCTAAAATTTGAAATGAGTTGGCATAACCTACTACACATTCATTATATTATAGAATGTGGACAATGGTCTACGTTACAAGATGGACAACTATCCATGGATTATATAAGTTATTTTAGTATATTAAATGTTCATTTTTTTTTTTTTACTTTGAAAAAAAATGTTTCATTTTTAATGTTTAAAAAAATTAGTGAACTACATATTTATTTCTTGGTATAATACATTAAAAAGTAACCTTAAGTACATTAAAAAATGAACATCTATTAATGGTGCACAACATAGTTTGACAAAATATTGTATGGATCATGGTTCACACAGTGTTGTGTGGACAATAATAAAATGTACATTTTTAATATACTAAATTCGGGGTACTGAATATACATTATACAAAATAATGTACTTTCAATACTTAGATAAAGTGTTTTTTCTGAATACAATGTACATTTTTAATATACTAAAAATACATTATTTGTGTATTGAATACATATATTATTTGATAGTATAGTCTACAATGTCAATAGTTATGCTGTGCAACCGAATGTACCATGCGCATGGTGCATACGGTTCAAAACGACGTCGTTTTGGCAAAAACGCGCGTCCCACTTTAAAAAAGAAAAAATCAGGTTCGATTCTCAGCAATAAACATTATTGTGGATATATATTATGAAATTGTGGATATATAGTTATAAATTTGTGGATATATAGTTGTGAAATTGTGGTTATATAGTTCATTCATTGTGGATATTTAGTTCAATAATATATTGTGGATATTTAGTTCATTCATTGTGGATTTTTACTTCATTCATTCATTGTGGATTTTTACTTCATTCATTCATTCATTCATTCATTGTGGATTTTTATTCATTCATTCACTGTGGATCTATAGTTACTGAAATTGTGGATCTATAGTTATGAAATTGTGGTTATATAGTTATGAAATTGTGGTCATATCATTGTGGATATTTAGTTCATCATATATTGTGGATATTTAGTTCATTCATTGTGGATTTTTACTTCATTCATTCATTCATTGTGGATTTTTACTTCATTCATTCATTCATTCATTCATTGTGGATCTTTACTTCATTCATTGCATTCATTCATTCATTCATTGTGGATCTTTACTTCATTCATTCACTGTGGATATATAGTTATGAAATTGTGGATTATATAGTTATGAAATTGTGGTTATATAATTATGAATTTCTGGATATATAAAAGATGATATTGCCGGGAATCGAACCTGATTTCTTCTTTAAGTGAGACGCGCTTTTTTTTTTTTAACCAAAACGGCGCCGTTTTGCGCTACAATGTTCCACCAATAATGATTGGCATAAATTTTGCCCCTACTACAATGTTGGGCCCATGTGAGTCCGTGCTAGGAAGCCCACTTAACATCACTACTCGATTTTTTTATTCTATTAAATATATAAAAAAAAAATTATCCTTAATCTTTTTCAAAAAATAAAAATGAATTGTTAATCAATAATGTAAAAATAATCTTATTGATAAATGACTTTTTGAAGAGACCCTAAAACTTAAACAAATAAAAAAGAAAAGAATTTTTTTTTCCTAATATGATGAGGTAAGATTGGATGTAATGATCTTTTAAGACATTATTATACCTATTCCTACACCGTCACGGCAAAAATTGAGAGTGAAAATGGTTGCATTACAACACAGTAAAAAACAATAACCATTCTTTCAAAAGGCTGAACTCCAACCCTAAGAGTCCCCCACACTCCGGTCCGACAGAACATTTGGGAGGATGTAAATCATGGTCACTTAACTGAACGTGAATCATAGAGACTAGATCTTTGCTCACTGCGCACAATGAACCCCCTCACTTTGAGAGGTTGCCCCCATACTGTCGCTGATGAGACTCGATCACTGGTCATTTTTTCAAAGTTTCACCATAGACAAACCTACGAGATAGATTCAATGTATTATGTATGGTATACCTAAAGTTTAGTAAATGCTTTCTAAGGAAACTTTTTTACAATTTTAGTTAATTAATTAATTTCCGTTCTGAATAAGGGTGGGAGGGAGCAGCATTCACTGAACGAAACCAATAGGATGGATAAGCTTATCATATACTCTGTATTGTTTTTAATAAATATATGTTGATATTATTATAAATATTATATTGCGATAATACATCTTCATCTTTTTATAGTATTGTATTGTAGTTATACTAGAAACTCTATATGTCTGGTATATATTGAAATTGAAAATTGATTAATAAAAGATTGATAATTCTCATTTTAATTAGTCAATAATTGGAAGAATACAAATAATGCCTACGAAGCATCGCAGTAACAACCACACATCCTTGTCAAATTTTGTGTTTCTTTTATTTTCCGTAAACCCAATTTTATTGGGAAAGAGCCATTGACCACATTGGGGTTTCAACGTTGAGGTCAGAATGGGGGGACGAACCATCTAATTAATGCCAGCCTATGAAACAAAATTGGAATATTGTCACAAACCAATAAAAAAAACGTGTGATTGCCAGTTGTCTGACGCGTCACCATCCTCATCTCACTACATAATTTTATTTTTTTTAAAAAAAATATATTCAAATTAGCCACCGAAACTATTGCAAAAATGCAATTAAATTAACTTGTATCCCTCTTATGACATGACTGGTATTCTATTAATAAATTATTTGGGTATAATTCAATAGCTAATTAAACATTTTTTCCATTCCTTTTTGATACATTTGGTTTTTCAAATTACACCAAACTTAGATTACTTCTTGGATTGATTTAGTATACACTCTTAGAAAGTTGATTCTCCGATTAGGGAAAGATTGAAAAGAAAGAAAAAATCAGGTTATCATGGTTATACTGGTTATCTCTTTTGTTTTTTCTGCAATCCTAAAACGTTGTATGATGATTGATGACATCTATCTATTAAGAACAAAACGAGTTGAATTTCTCCTGGGCAGGAAAGGCGGGGGGCGGAGGAGAAGCTGTTTTCTTGAGCTCATTATACCTAACCAAATCGAACCCCTGAGCCTTCATTAGCCGCTTCTGCTTCGCGATAAACCTGCTATGAAAGAACCCTTCAAAAGAGGGCTCACGGGACGTCCTCAAGAAGAAGGCATAGCCAGCCATACAATACACAGACGTGACGTAGAAGCAAATCGGCTCCATCACATCCCACGACAGCTCCCAGAATGTTAGCCTCATGAACGCCGCCGTTTGCACCACAAAGTAACCCAGCCCTCCCCACAGCTCCCTCCTCACCAGCGCCTCCGCCTTCCGGTCAATTGCCGCCTTCTTCTCCTCCATCTCTTCCAACTCCTTCACCCTCGCATCCTCCGGCTCCGCCCGGCCCGCCGTCGTGGTCGCCGGGATCAGGCTTTGGATAGCCTTCACCACCTGTAATAACCAAAACAAAAATGTCCACAAAAAATTTGGGTAAAGCGTTGGCTCACTATAGAGGCCTTTATTTTAATTATTACTAATTGTAATTTGTAACACTATCAATAATGGTTGCCTCAACAACAAAAAAAGAAAATTTCGTGTACCAAAAAAGACTATAATAAATTAAAGATGTCGGACGGGTGGGGCCCTTGTACCACCTACCCAACCCCAACTTTGTACATTTGACTATACATTTCATACAGCTTCAATTTATAGACTTTTAATACGTAAAATTAAGACAGCTGTGACTCCACAAAATTTGGATTTCAAGAAGAAATCCCAAAAAAAAATAATCAAGAATTAGGAAAATCATACGTAAAAGATTGGTGTTCCTAATGTCATGTAGATATCTATGATGTAACAAACAATTAAAGATTGTTTTTTTTTTTGGTAGGGGAGGGGGAGAAAGAGGGTGTTTTTGAAAGGGTATATTAGTAAAAACAACCGTGTGATCCACTGCCCAAATAAAAATCACCATCCTCGTTTTTGGTTCACTTTCCTGTGGAAGAAACATGGGAAAAAAAACACACAATAGATAAACCCATCAGTTTTCGGTAGTCTCCAATTCAACAAACAATAAGAAAAAAGAGTTTAATGTCATTAAAGTCCTCCGAGTATATAATTTTTACCACGTTTTAGTTCTAAATTTTTAAATAAATTGGAATTGATCTTTTGAAATTATTACCTTCATTATCCAAATTGTTCCAGTCCGCCCACTTTTAAAATTTAACCGGCAGTGATCCCTAGATGGTTAAAATTTAATAGTGGGAGGACCAGACAATTCGAATACGAAATGATAACAATTTAAAAGTCGAAAAATTAATGATTAATTTAAAATTTAAGACTAAACTTCGACAAAACTCCTATACTCGTAGGACCATATAACATTTTCTCAAAGGAAAGAATAATGAATTTTGCGTGTTCCTAACAAATATAAAAAAACCAAGGACTATTATAAATGAAAATTAATATTTATATGAATTATTTTAATTTTTATTGTTTGGTGTGATAGAACTTTTTCCGAGAGATTCAGGGAGATGAAGGGTAACTAACCTGATTAGGGTTGAGAAAAAACCACGTTTCCCAAAAACGATTAACCGTTTCCGGAATCGTCGAGCATCTTTTGCTAGCTCTAGGGTTTGGTCGTTATTGGAACAGACTTTGGGCACAGATCCGGAAAAACTCCGGGTACGAAATCTGGTTCTGTTCGGTTGCCCTAAGCCTCGATTTACCGTCTCAAGCTGCGACAACCGGAGCAGCTTTCTCAATCCGACAGCGGACAGGCTGTCACCCGCCGGCTCCGGCACGGAAATCGGATTTCAACGGCGGCGGGATGAGACCGTCGAGTCTGATCCGATCTCTGGAAATATCCATCCCGCGGAGATTCTCCAGCAGCTTATCTCCGATCGGAAACGACGGGAGGTCGGAGGATATCCCCGTCGGCTGGTGCATCGGGCGGCGGTGATGAAACCGACGGAAATATTCCATCGTCTCCGGGATCTGGGGCGATTTTCTCGGGACCCGGCGGTATCCGAGTTTTCACGGAGCTGCCGAAGTAGAAATCGGGCAATCTACAGAGACGGGCTGCCAAATCGGTGTAGACATTGAACAGGCGTTGAGCTAAATCTTTCTTGAACGCCATTGATGAAAGCTACGAATCAATGAATATAGACTTCCTTTCTTTTGGGGTATTTCGACGTTTATTATGCGTTTGATGAATAATCGATATCGGTGGTATTTATAGGTCCCTCGCTTGAGATATTAATTTATCGCGATATATTGAAATACGAGTTAGTAACGCACACTATTCATCATAGGATAATAGGATGTACCGTGAACGGATATTCGCATCGATTTAGGGAATTCCCGAGTAATTATTGACGCAATATATCATATCGTGGTCAAGGGAGATGTAACTCGCAAGTTGATCTGTAAAAATTTAATCCGAATTCAGAAAAATTTGAGATTAAGTTGAAACTCCTTTAAGTAATTGCATTGAGTTTAAATTTAAGATTATTTAACTCGTAAGTTGTTGAGTTGCTCTTGAACTATATGTAACTAAAGAGGTCGACTAGAACTCCAATTTTTAAACTCTCAAGTCCAAACTTAAACTCTTAAATCCCAAAATTCAGGGCCATGTCCGGTGCGTACAAGGATCTGCACTTTAACATAAAAGTCATATGCAGCCGTCAAGATTCAAAACCTTGGTCTTTACTTCTAATATGTCTTAACCTAAATTCATTGGAGCTAAACCCATTGCGGGTATCATCACATTCTGTCTTATATGTACATGTTGGCCATAGTCTTGATATACTTTTGATACAATTTGAGCCATATGTTCATCTAATTAAAGTTTAACCTGAGACTGATATTTTGAATACACATAAATGATTTATGTTTCCCAATCCACTTTGGGAGACCCCAATGACCACCTCTAGTATGGTGCCCTATCCCAGAATTAATCTATTAGGTTATTAATTTAAATTAAGTTTTTAACTTGAGTTATTTCAGGGACGTTGAATTTTTTATTTTTTCTGTAATTCTTCTTTTTTATATTTAATACTAATATATTACAATATATAATAATATAGTTCTCTTTACTGCACAAATTATATTTTTCCAAACGGAAGAATTCAGAGGGGGGACCGTCGTGACTTTCATGAGAGTAATGTTCATCAGCTACGTGGCTGCCCCAAAATGTATCAGCAGCACGTCGAATGGGAGGCTTTTTTTCAGAGTGTGCTCAAGATTTGATGTTGATCCTATGACAATATTGTACGTGTTTGGACGTCTACACCCCCCCCCATTCTTTATTCTTATTCCTTTTTTTTTTTGAAGAAAATCATATACATTATTTCTAATCACTCGCTTTAAGTATGAATTCAAAACGAGGAATGCCATCAGTATTTTAATCATTTTTTAGCTCAAAATTCCCCCGTATTATTTTACGGATTTTGGACGCTGATGGCTTTTTAAACCTACTCTATTTTTTTAGTATGTTTGATTCTGCTAAGGAAAAATGCTTGGTATTCATTTTATTTCTAACTTGTACTCCTTCATGTTCTTCGCTTTAGATTTTTCTGTGGCCCAATGTTGAAATAACATCCCTTGGGTTTTGCCACCTCAGGGGAGGAGTACCAAATGAGGATACATTTAGAGTCGTATGTTGGTGAACTCTTTGCACTTATACGCATCTATGGGTGGTTTGGTTGAATATTTTATGGTTATCTTTTTTATAAGGTAGGATCTGTTTACCTCTTTCTCAAATCTGTTTTTCCAACAGGCGTTTGATTTATGACATCTTTGGATGGGTTATGGGGTTGCGTCACATACGTAGTTGCCCATGTTACTGATGTTGTTAATCAAAATTTTTTCTAAAAATTGATTCCAAAAACCTGTTTTGAGAATTTTATTTTTACTTTTTTAGCTTTTAGAGGAATAGTTTGTCTTCAAAACTAATTATCAAGCTTATCTTGAATATTTACAATAGATAATATCAATTTCTGAGAGTTATATGTTCAACAAGCCATTCAAAATAAGTTTATTTTGTTGTTCATTGATGACGACCTGTTACTATTATTTGAATGAACTTATAGATTGAGAATATATTATTATTATTCTTTATATATTTTATTTATTAATTTAATTATTATTCATTATGTTGTTAATTGTTTGTTGTGTGTTGTTGTTATTTTGTTTTTAAAAATGTACAAATTGCTACATCGGGTGTATGTAATCTAAAGACTTTTCACTCTTTTGTTTTGTATCCAAACAATATATAACAAGTGATAGAATAGTTGTAATTTATTTCAGTAATATACGTTTTTTTTGATTTTGTTACCTTTAGGTACTTTAGACTTAGGTGTATAGATTTTTTTTTTTTTATGAAAAGTAAATTACAAATTATTTTTAACAAAAATCATATTCTTTGAGAATGTGATTATGTGTGAATGTGCCTGTGTGCCACGATTACATGCTTAAAGTGTATATAGACACTTATAGTAATACATTATTAATCTTTTTTATAGGTTTCTCATTCGTTTAGGATTTTTGAAACACCTTACATTTCACATCTCATTATGATTGTGTCAATACATCCTTAATTATCACACCATTTTTATAAATAAGTTTGGGATTATTTGTGGTGGGGTTGAGTCAAACTCAATCAAAGTTTTTATTATATTTTTAATTATAAATAGTGCGTGAGGACTTGAAGTGAAATTATGAGAATGAAATATATATTTTTTATGTTATGTGCTGAAAAAAATGAAAAGACGTGGATGATTTAGGGAGGTTGAATGATGAAGACCATGAATTAGTGATTACTACAGCGGATATTATATAGGTGGTTACCCCATTTTTAAAATATTAATGACAGGCAGGATAGGTGGAATACAAAGAGAGAACGGTAAAGTAATGAATGTTACTAAATGGCATTGCTCACGCTATCGGTGTCGCCTCGTTGGCTGGGCATCTGGTAAACGCATTCGCGAAAATCGGGGGAGGTGTGCTGCTTGGAACTTGGAAAATATACGTATGCTTCCAACTTTCTGAGATGTGACCTCCACCAAGTCCAACCTGTCTCGCTGTTTTCCCAAAACCCGGCCCGCTCATTCAACTCATCCTCACCCAATTCACCTGGCCCGCCAAAATCGAGGTTATGGGCTTACTAGGGATGGTTCACGCAAAGCTTGTCACATGTATAATTAAATTGAAGTCAGATCTAAGCCGTTGATTTAATCTAGATCAATGTTCAAATTAAATATTTTATGATTTTGGAGGGCCTCAGTTATTTACCAGAACAGGGCCACAAAATCCTGCATTCAGGTCCCCTAAACTTGTAAATTGTTCAATTAAAAGTCAAAATTGAGTTGTTTATCAGGTTAATGCATCCAGTGTTGACATGCACAGGACCCAGGTTCACGCTCTTCGAGACAACTCAATTTTTTGCACCAACTTTGTGCTTGAGGGGTGTGTTAGTGAGTATTATTATTCTTTATATCTATAGTTCTTTTATGTGGTTTAGAATAAGTTAACCTGAGCTTCTCTATTAGATAGGAGAGTCTTGTTACTTATTTTATAATCTGTAATCTCTGTTGGTTGTAACTGATGAAATTCAATCTATTCCATAGTACTCCAATTAGGGGTAAACAAAATTTCATTTCAGAGTTAGTGCATGTATGTTGAAGTGGTTAAGTGAACCCTCCATTGAAGGGCATGCATGGATCAATACAATAGTCTCACGTTAATAGCCATGAAGACGTAGAAAGAACGAGAAAACGTAACGTCAGAATTGTCGAAGCTAAATGTCGATTGTACGTGTTTCTTTATCCATTCCCCTTGGGGTATAGTGGTGGGAAGAGGACATCATTTGGGTGGGGGGTGGGGGGAAGTCATTTAATTACTTTGAAGAAGAATAAGATCACTCATTGTCATATAACTTTTTGTCGATTGATTAATAACTTTTAATTCCATTGTCATAAACTTTTTGTCGATTGATTAATCAACTTTTAATTTCACTTCAAAATGAAGAATCTGGTGCAATTAGCTTTTAAATTATCAATGTAATTGTATTGATACCAAATGCATCATTAAGTTTATCTTCACATTATCCAAATAATTTAAAATTTTCTTTTGTGCTAGGTAGACCACATATGTTTAAAAGATCAAGACATAAAAGAATACTCAAAATAAGGAAAAAATATCTTGACCCAAATTCGTAACGTACTTGTTTTTGATACGAATGCATCAATTAAGTTTATCTTGACCTTATCCAAAGTAATTCATAATTTTCTGTGTATAGATAAACCAACACAAATTTAAAAAGATCAAAATATCATAGAATACCAAAACAAAAGGAATTTTTTTTTTTTTTAACCAAAATTCAAAATGTAAACTTGTATTGATACAAAATGCATCAATTAAGTTTATCTTGATATTATCTAAAGTAATTCATAAATTTCTTTTGTGTATAATGCGAAGTGCATCAATTAGTTTTATCTTCAATATTATTTGAAGTAATTCATAATTTTCTTTTGCGTATAAGTGGACCCACACAAATTTAAAAATCAAGACATCATAATGATACCCGAAAAAGGGGAAAATATCTTTTAATCGAAATTCAAAATGCATGTACTTGTATACAAGTGCATCAATAAAGTTTATCTTAACATTATCCAAAGTAATTCATAATTTTTTGAAGCTACTAATCTAGAAACCCATATACAAATTTTTTCAAAAAAAATCAACTCTCATAACAATATACTAAAAAAAAGAGCAAAAATACTACAAGATATACTTTCAACTAAATCACCGAAAATCAAATGTATATATTAAATTCGATATCGAAAAAAAATAGCTCTCATATAAGTATTATAACTAGCCCCAACATACTCGCACGAGAGTTTAAAGCTTACACTAAAGGTATTAAGTGACGTATTTTCGGCGGTAAAGGATCATATATAGAATCTCAGCAAGTTCAGACAAGGTATGCTAGAAAATTATGTCCAAAAATGACAGAATTTTTGTTGCAAATGCAGACATTTTGATTTCTCAATTAATTAGCCCTATCTATAGTGTTGGGTACGTGCTTAAATCTTAGCAAAATTAATTCATAAAGTCGCACCAAAATTTACATAATTAGTATCCTCTTACTCTAAGAACTACAACTATAAACTAACACTTCATTATTATATTCCGCAAAACTAGTAAACATTTAAGGTATCATGTTTTCTATTCAATTATCATTTTAATTGAGATAATACATCAGATTTGATAGGAGCTAATGAAAAAGGAACTAGTAACCATGGCCATGAACCAAAACAAATCTAAATAATAAAGAATTCACAACTCAACAAAACCAACAAACAATATGAGATTACATTGATCATTATACAAATAA
>VALG01001180.1:0-16187 GCA_009835305.1 Ipomoea purpurea
ATGTGATTATGTACAAAGTGGTGGGAGTAGAATGTGTGTAGGGTTCTTGATGCGAGCAAATTACTCTGCACTGGCGCATCCCTAGTCCTGATTCTGACGCCTATGTATAACACTTAAATGTGGACCCCGTTCTAGAGCATGTTTCTAAGCATAAAATGCCTACACACAATAAGTCCCGGACATCTTAAGAGTCTTTTCCTACGGGTCAACTCTCAACATAGTGCTCTGAATAACCAACTGTTAACAAACCATTTTAATCATCAACCATTTTCAAGACATTTTAAACTTATAATAAAGGTAGTATTTATATATAAAATGCCAAAATGTAGTTTTATGGGAAGATTATAACGAGACCCAGACAAGAATTCGGGGTGGCGATTGCAGACATTCTCTGGGCTAGGATTACCCAACGTTGCACAGGCTTCCGCTATATTTATACTCTAATTCCCCCCTTGCCCCTCAGGTATATTATTGAATCATATATCGAAATAATTATAACTTGGCATACATGAATTATTATACTATATTTATTAATTAATTATTTATATTGATGCAGGGCTGGTTTGATGGGGTTGGGAACAAGTACAATGGCTCGAGATGCAACTAAAGTATTATGATCCCAATTCATGCAGACCTTCCCCAAACTGGGTCAACAACAACTCTGCTATCAAAATTAATGGGAAGTGTGTGTTTGCGAGCAAGCGGGTTCTGGGATCATATTCATGCTTGTTTACAATTGCCATTACTTAATTTAATGATTATTGCCTTTAAGTATGTAGTCTAGCATGGCCACATTCCCGTGCTGCTGTGTTTATGCTTCTCTCGACATCAATATCCCACTATATATATATTACTTACATTGTCATGATTTTCAGTGCATGTGTTGATGTATCGTTCTTATTCTAATTTATTTTCATTGATTTGCTAATTACACTTGTCATATTGTGCGTAATTTATAGTTGTTAGTATCAATGAGAGGACATCCAATCAATCTAGTTAAGTGCCTCATTGGCTGCTAACTCTTCATTATGATGCGTCGACCCGATTAAAATCATAAAAATACTTAGCTGGCTGGTGTATAGCTCTGGAAAATAACAAACACAAAAATATTTTTTTTACTTCGTTCGAGTTTCATTCATGAATCATTATCGCCCGAAAATACTTTTCTTTCTCTGTTATTGGTGGTAGTTGTCAATTTTAGTTCTACTTCTCATTATATAAACTCTTCCACGTAAACTTAAATAAACTTTGGAAGGAATTGCAGTTACGGATATCAAAATGTGGCGTTCCCCGGTGATGTCACAAACATTTGGATTTCATGGCAAACATGATGAGCAAATGAACTTTTCTACCATTCAAATAATATCAACCTTAGCTTACAAATTTACTATTGGCGAGTTCACGAGAAAGAAGAAGCTAGAAGCTACTAAACTAGACACCATA
This sequence comes from Ipomoea purpurea, assembly GCA_009835305.1. Classification (NCBI taxonomy): domain Eukaryota; kingdom Viridiplantae; phylum Streptophyta; class Magnoliopsida; order Solanales; family Convolvulaceae; genus Ipomoea; species Ipomoea purpurea. Next base: position 1,444 of record VALG01001180.1, read on the forward strand.
GCTTCGTTGAAGTTTTAACCAACACCCATGTATTACTAATTCAGAACGACAAAAATACGCTGATGGCCATACACATAACAACTTTTTCCAAAATCACACGTGTTATAACAAATTGCTCCTTTAGGGTGTTAGGTTCAAGTAAAATCATAAATCTGATTATAGCAATGTTATCTGGTTTAAAAGACTTCCGTTTTCAAAACTCACATTATCCAAAATGATCTTTCTAAATAATGACATTAAAGTTTCTAATATACTTTACAAAAACATTTACAGTGTATGAAGACTTGTTCTAAATAATGAATTAAAGTCAGTTCTATATATTGCTGAAAAAAACATTCTACATGTATTACAATTTACTTGATTAAAATCTTGTGAAAATCTATTTGTGGTTAGAGTTTGTAAACGTGATGTTACTCTGCCTCTATAGTGATTTAAACCCTTACATGCGGACCCCATTTTATTAGTCATATTTAAATGACTTCAATAAAAACAAATGCTGCTCTTAATTGTCCATTGGTTTTCATCCTTTAGCTACATAAAAAAAAAGAAAATCACATTTGGAAGATACAATAGATAAAAATTCTTAATTGCCCTAAAAAAAATAAAAGCTAAAGATAGATACCACCACTACATAATTCAAAAAAACTAACTAGTGCCCCCATTAACATAGTATTAAACGGAATTGAAGTAAAAGATATAGTCATTATACGATCTAAAACAATACATAAAAATCCAATGAACTACCAGTCACCAAAGACAAACGTAGATACGTAGCAGCCTCAAGTAACAAAATAATTACTAACAAAACTCGAAATAAACCACTCTCATCAATAATCTTACCACAACAATATTAAAACTATTACTCATACATACACACCAACCCACTTGGTTGATTTGCAGTGTCTCTCGGGCCCTTCAAACATGCATTTGCGCTAGTTCATCCCAACCTTCGCACACGAACCAAGAAAAACTTCATAATCCATGCCCAACTTATATTCATCAGGACCTTACGGATCTTCATCTCATACATTAAAATCCATCATCGGCCTCTGTCTTATCAAAATAATATTACAACCATTCCACCCTTCTCCTTTCTAAATTCAGATTCATACACACCAATACTCACATTACTTACCTTCTTTAAAATGGCATCTATAGTCGTTCGGACTTTACAATTGAAAAAAGCTTGGAATGCCCCTCCCGTTTAAAGTTTTACGAAACCCACAATAAGTTTTCTGCCATCCTCAACCTCTGTCTAGGCTACTCTCCCAACCAGCAAGCAAACACACTATTTAGCAAAAAACAAACAACAAAAAAAAAACCCCGACGCCAGAAAATAAGAACAAAAGACGCTAGCATACGTCCCAAAGAAGACGTTATTGCGCAAACATAAAACCTCCACCACGCGTCTGATAAACCGTGCCCCACCAAACCTATTCACTTGTATGACCCACGTCATTTTTCCTCGTACTTACTTCATCTGTCTTCCCTATTCTGCCCCTCATCGCGCCTACCTCTTCAATTTGCTACATCTCTCTTACTGTCCATCCTTACTCTTTCGCGTCTTAATGTATTCGTACATCCCATCCTTCCTGTTACACTACCTTTACCACATACACATTTTATCATCTCCACTTCAAAAATACACATTCTCAGTCATCCCTCCTGAAATATCTCTCTCAAGACGTCACCTCCGACCACCACACTAATCAATACTCGATTAAACCCATACCTTCACCTCACAGCTCCTCTTAACTTTCCTAAGACTACAACCATTATTTTAGTGAAAAAATAAACATTTGCACTGTCAACGCAACTTTGTATCCCACACACCTGCGTCTGGCCCTGATCTTCTCACCTCCTTCCTTTTTGCATTATCACGAATGAACATAACCATGACCACCCTACTCACAACTTTCATGATCATTCCTAATCCCACACCCTTGTGCCTTAAAAAAATACCAGCTTTTCACTAAGGGTTAACAATCATATCTTACCCTGTATCAAACACTCTATTTCTATTGTCTCTTCTAATAATTCTCCAACTCTTTTTAATATTCCTGCATACTTAAACTTTTTGCCCTATTCTCGCATAACACACCCTGCCTAATCCTACCAACCATACCACTAAACTCCAATTAACCGGTTACCAAGACTATGTGGCTCTAATAGTATCCGCGCCTTGCGCACTTCCAGTTTGGAAGATTGTGAGTTGAAGCCAATAAAGAATAGAGCCAGTAACAATCAAAAAAATCTCAATTAAGGTTATATCTAATTTATGTCTCTCTTTTTGTATGCAAATAAATGTTTAATTTTACTTTAAATGTTGTACATTTCAATGTTACTAGACAAAACTATCCTTACACCGTTATAACACAGTTAATTTTTAATTCTAACATTGATAACACATCATTATTACCATACACCTATATCTATCATATCTTTTTCTTATTTTAATTATCATTTTATTAAAATTATTATTTATTAATTTAATATTTAATTATATTTTAATTATATTTCTATGAATGATAAATTATATATGTGTGTGTACAAAATACATATATTATATATTATTTGTGTATATATAATTCAAATTATAATTTTTAATTATTTGTATTTATCAATGTTTAGTATTGGATATGAATTTTCGTGCATCGCGCATATAGAATGTTAGTAATAATGATATAAGTGAACACAAAAATGTAACATTGAAAATAAAAAAGGAAAATTTACATGCTATATTATTTTAGTAATACACTATACATCGTAGTACAAAATGCCATTAGAATGTCCCCAGACATCAACAAATTTTGGTGCCCTATTGATTAGACAAAAGTAGGGCAATTATGCAAAATGTCTGATTAGAAACTTCTTCGTTTGGTGCCCTTGCCCTAGACGAAATTGATCAGAAAATTGATTTGAAGCAAAGTGATTGGGGTAGTTGGTTGAGGGTTCCAGGCGAAAGATTGTTGGTAAAGAGCAATGGGGAGAAAGGAAGAAGCATTAACGACAGCAGAAGAAGAGATATGGAACCGAGAAACAGTGCCAAAAGTGATGATGATAGTCAGCACCAGACTACCCCAAAAAGACCTCATCTCTCTATTGCTCCTCAACCCTTGGATTCACCGCACTCTCATCTCACACCCCTCCCTCTGGCTGGTCAGCTTCTCTATATTTCTATATGCATCTGTGTGTGTTTGTGTGTAAAAAGATTGTCTTTCTTCTATTTTTAATGTTGGTATTCGGGATTTTGGTTTTCTTAGTACTCCTTGTCTGAACCCTTTTTCAGGCGCTTGATTTCCATGAGATGAACAATGCTGGGAATCGCCTCGTTGCAGCCCTTTCTCTGGTCAGTTTTTTTTTTTTTTTGGGTTTCTTTTATATTGATGTGTTTCAGAAAAATAGTGCTTATTTTCTGAGAATGTGAAAGAAAAAAATTAGATGCCAGATTAGAGATTTTGGAGATTTTCTGTCAAAGAAGAAGAATTTGGTTCTGTGGATTTATTATGTTGACTGTAAATGAAGATCATTATCAAAATTTTAAAATACTTTGTATCTAATTTCTTGGAACTCTGGTGTTTCATTTATTTGTGTTTTTCCTCCAGCTGAGATATCGGAATGTGAGGCATATAAACCTCGAGTTTGCACAGGATGTGGAAGATAAGAATCTCCAAGATGTCAAGAGCAAGGTAGCCCTCAAACAATATTAGAAATCAGAGAAAGTTGATATTTTGTTAGGAAACAGAACCTTTTCGGCTTTTTGTGTGCTGAGCATATGCATGTTTATGATCTTGTAATGAAGTTTCAAATTTATGACATTTGTCATTGGCAGTGTGGAAATTCCCTTCAAAACCTTGAGACTTTGAACCTAAATGGCTGCCAAAAGATCTCCGATACAGGGATAGAAGCTATAACTAGTATTTGTCCCAAATTGAAGGGATTTTCCATATATTGGAATGTAAGGTATTTTAAGCCTTAATTTATGTCTCGACTATTATGTACTATTGATGTATTCTTAGTTAAACTTATTTTTCTTCTTCACATCTGTGATTCTTAATCTGATTTTCAGGGTTACTGATCTTGGCATAATGCATTTAGTGAGAAACTGCAAACTTGTGGTTGATTTGAACTTAAGTGGCTGTAAGGTACGTAATGATTATGTATGGTATATGACTGTATGTGCCCTATTTTTGTTCTCGGCTTCTTTATATTATTTGTTTGGTTTAGTAAGGGGGATAGGCATTGAACTCCTGACTGTGGGAGTGTGGGATGATGAGGACTCACTTTGAATGATTTTGGCAAAGGCTTTGCTTTTGGAGGTCTCACCCTGATTTATAATGTCCTATAGACTTATTGCAGAAAGTGCTTCCTAGAACTGTGAAATAGAACTGGACAGACAGTTGGAACAGATAAAGTGAGACATTCTTAAATAAAAGAAACTGTTGTACTAGTTGTCATGTTGCTATTTGAACTCCAGTACTTGCCACTAATATCAGATAGCTATGAAACTATTTATGGTCCGTTTGGAAACTTGAAAAATGTTTTCTAGAAAATGACTCATTTTCCTTGAAATATTTTAATTTTTTGGTGTTTGGCTGAAGGTTAGAAAACTATCTTTTGTTGTTTGGTTGAACGTTAAAAATTGCATTTTTTCTGTTAATGAATATATTATTTGTTATAAAAATAAAAAATAATAATAATAATAATATTGATAGGGATTATTCCCTGGGTATACCTCCCTATACGTTCTAAGCTGCTGTTCGATATTCGGGTCAAGGTCGGGTGTCCGGGTCAGTGTCAGGCCTCCACCTATTTAAGGGGAGGCCACACACAAGTTAAGGGGCTGGTTCCTCTTCCTCTCTCCAGAAGACTCAATGGGCTCTCTCTCTCTTTCTCTCTTCCTACAACACATTGAAAACATTCAATAAAAGAGACTAATTGAGGGCCAATTTTCTGCTCTTCTTACACACTTTTTACACAAGTTTATACTATTTTCCTTCTATTTCATACAATAGTTTATGGATTTGCATACATGCCAGATCATTAACACTATCAATAATAATAATAATAAATGGTGGTGGTGGTGGTGATGATGATAATCCAGAAACTACCTTGAAGAGATATGAGAGAAAAGAGAGATGGGAAAATAAAGAATCCGGAAAATGTGTTCCGACTAAAAATCTAGGAAGACATTTTCCGCCAATTGGCTTTTTTCCGTTGATCAGAATGAATATTTTCTTTTGATTTTATTTCCTTTGAATACCCAAACACAGAAAATTATGGAAAATGACTTCCGGGTTTCCAAACAAACCCTTAGTTCATATTGAAACTGATTCTATAGTATTTACTAGACTACAATGAGAGGAAGTTGTCACCTTTAGAGATGTTTGTGTCATTTGTGTGTACAATTGTAGTCAATATGGTTATCACGGTATACTGCTTGAGCATGTTGGAGACGTTAAAATAGTTTTAATCCACTTCCCAATGTATACTGTTGTCTAGGTGAAACGTAGAATATTTAAATAGACACAAATACGGGGTGAAAGAAAAAGGGTAGCAAGATAAACTACTGATAGTTTTATTCTTCTTGTCACTGCCTCTAATATGTGAGCAGTGACCATGAATTTGTTGCTTAATGCAAGCTTGTGGTTTCATTCCATCTTCTTGTTGTTGTTGAAAGACTGCTCAGTTTCTGTTTGTGCATATTACCAGAATATTACAGATAAAAGTTTGCATCTAATTGCGGACAACTATCAAGAATTGGATTCACTGAATCTCACTAGGTAATACTAAGAGATGTGTGTAGATTACTAACCTTATTTTTCTTGAGGAAACTTTTTTTTAAAAAAATCAAATCTCTCCTTGTTTGAAATATGACATTCATCATAGAAAGTAGATTTCTAAATTTTCTTGATGAGGCATATGACTGAAGTTAACACAATACCACGTTATTTGTACAGTTGTATAATCCTTTTGTGATCTTTCATGTATTTAGGTGCATCAAGCTAACGGATAGTGGTTTACAAAGGATATTGCTGAAGTGCTCTTTGCTTCAAAGTTTGAACCTTTATGCCCTTTCTATGTATGAAACTAAGATTATATTCCCTGTTCAATGTTACATATGCATACAAACTAAAGTGTTTGACAAATAAGCCATCAAAGTGCTCTATATTGAATCTTCACTTATTTATGTGCAGATTTACGGATGAAGCTTACAAGAAGATATCACTTTTGCCTCATCTAAAATTCCTGGATCTCTGCGGTGCACAGGTGATCGTCTTTTTAAAAAAAAAAATCATTTCTTTGACCTCTTGCCTAAGTAGATTCTGTCACCACTTGGTGCAGTGGTCAAATTGGTTATGTATACTTCTGTATTGACCAAAGATGTGCATCAGAATCTAACGGATGATGGACTTTCTTGTATTGCAAACTGTAAAAGGCTAGCGTCTCTCAATTTGACATGGTATGTAAGCTATGGGTGTTTACCAGAATTTCATCTTGAGCAAAAAGAACACGTTTCACATATATGGCTAAACTGGTTACTGGTGTCGGTTAACTGACAGGTGTGTAAGAGTTACTGATGTGGGGGTCTTAGCCATTGCCCAAGGCTGCAGGTCTCTTGAATTGCTAAGGTGATCCCGAACAAAATATTTCTTATTGATTCCTGCCAAAAAGTTCGTATTGATTTCTTATCCGTGCCCTATTTATTACTGCAGTTTGTTTGGAATCGTTGGGTGACTGACAAGTCTGTGGAGGCACTCTCGAGCTTCTGTCAAACACGCTAACAACTCTGGATGTGAACGGTTGTTTGGCATAGGTATAAAGATTCAATAGATTGATTGTAGCATGAAAATACTAATCCCTTTTATGGAGTTCTAATACTAGTTCCACCATTTTATAGAATCGGAGCCGTGATCAACTCCTCCAACTCTTCCCGAAGCTCGAGTGTTTCAAAGTGCATAGCTAATCTCGGTTGTTGGACTCGTATTTTTCCTTGTTTGAGTGAGTATAAAAACAATCTTTTTGAAACTTAAGAATCTGCATTTTGTAATTTGATTAAAAATATTTTTGTTTACAGGAGATTGCTGTGCTATGCATCTCTCTTGCCACTATCTATTACTGAAAGAAACTTATATATTATTTATGTCCAGTTCAATTTCCCCTATTCAATTCATGCATGGAAAGACAATAGTTTAGGATTGGAGAAAATTGAGAAATATAATAACTAAAAAAAGAAAATCTCTTTAGTGGAGTTGCATGTATATAATATTTTTCTATTTAGATAGAAAATGAAGTCAAAAACAATAAACAATTTTTTTTCTATGGGACAAGGTGGTAGATAGATCATAATACAAAGATGAACATCTATGGTGGTGTCCGCCCTGGAAAGGGATCTACTATTCTTACAAATCACTTAATCTGTAAAACTTTTTTCACTCTTTCTGCTTCTATTCTGCAATGCCTACAACAAAACGACACTGCCACAAAAACCGTTCCATTCAGAAATGATCATAGTATGTGAGAATTGGCATAAACAAACAACATTTATGATCGATACGAACCTAGTTGTCAGTGTTTAGTTCTAGACTTGCAATGAAACTCGGCTAGGAGTGCTATATGATCAGACGACCACTCTGGAGAAGAAGCGCCGTGTCTTTTCTCAAGCTATCCTCATCCAAGAGACTCCAACATAGATTCAATAGTTAAAGAGTCCGCTGAAACAACATAATAATAATGAATGTAATCACACAAGCTATCCCAAGTTAAACGAAGACGGAAAACAGAATTGGCAGTCGAGCATATACCTGAGTAGAATATATAATCGTGGGTGCCAATAAAGTCCCTAGTGCAATTAGTAAATAGGGGTTCATTCGTAGTAGGCACAATTCGCCTTCTCTGAAGCTCAAACCCAAACCTACCCCAAGTCTACCAATGGCCGAGTAAGCACTCACCTGCATTGAAGAATGTCATAATGACGTTTTTTTCCTCTCTAAAATCCATGCAAGTCGAGATTTTTAAACCAATTTAATTGGCAGTGAAAACTTGATATGAGATTTTTAAGCTATACCAATGGCAGGTGATGCGTAACTTGTTGTAGGACGCAGAATACCAAGAGGGTCGACTTGTAGATCTGGATGCAATGATCAACTTTCCCCAGCTGCAAGGAGTGAATGAGGGGCGCTGCATTTGGTCCACACAACATTTCAATTATTAAAATTATTCCAACCAAATACGCCAAGTTTTTATGCTCTATTTAGATGAGGTCACTGTGAATCAGAAATAAGTACTCCATATCAATTAAGACCGACAGACCTTCCAGGTACTGAATTAAAATCACCACAGACCAACATCGGGATATCGGCACTTGCAGCAATCTTTTCCAGTCCTTTCAGAAGTGTATGAACCTGATAAGTAAGACAAACACAATTGAGTTTTGAACCAAAAGATCATAAAACAGGAGGGCAGAATGGGCATTGATATAACCTGCCAAAGCTGACATCCTTCAACTCTTGTTGAACATTCACATGAGTATTTGCCTGGATTCAGGATAGGGAATATGCTACTTAAAAACAACCATCAAAAACTTCAATCAAATAAAGGGAACATCTTAAGGGATCCATACCACACAAACAAGCTGACGCTTTCCAGGGTTATCAACTCCCTGGTTACTGAACTTTGCTTCCAGGACTGCTATAAGTGCCACATTATCCTGTATGAAAGCACAATTCAAAAATAATTAGACCAAAACATAGAGTGTAACCAATGAAGATTGCATGAAAAAATAAATAATAACCAAATGAACATCACTTGATATGTTAAATAAGATACCTTAACTAGACGACTTAGAGCAGCTTTCTTTTGAGCACTGGGAACTAATGCATCAGTCAAGGATTGTGCAGCTTTGTTAAACTCAACCTACACAGCAGATGTGGATGATTACATGATTACAAAAGCAAGACAGACTTCCATAGACTCCTAACTCTTTCATACCTCATATTTCTTAACATGAGAAAATCTATCTCGTCGGAAAAATGTAGCACATCCATCAATTGTATTAATATTTCCACCAAATACCTGCAGCCACAATTTATACAGCTTATAGAAGCAACAATCTCCAATGCCTAACATTTCATCAAAGCAAGTGGCTAACCAACCTCCGCAGTTTTTCTTTTGTAAAGTGCTTGATAGCCATGCTTGTCTAACTCAGGAGCAAAGAATTCCTCAAAATGGTCATTTTGAACCTAAAATGAAAAAAATGCAGGCATCTAGGGTAAGTGTTTATAAGCTCACTTACCAACATAATCATATGAAATGAAGCACAACTTAAGATAGCAATGCACATAAAAAAATGACACTTTCTTGTGATAAAATAAATTGGAAAAGAGTAACACCAGGCAGAGGATCAATTTTTGATACACCAATTAATGTTGGACTGGTCATATTTAGAACTTCACAGTTTAGAAGATCATATGCTCATGCCTGCATGTTGTAGAATACTCTGCATAAACTAGACCAAAATCTAAATGACTGAACAGCCCTTCAGTGTTTCTAGCATGTATCTATACCTCTTGAAGACAAACGATGTCTGCACGATAGCCAACAATTTCACGCAATAGATTCTGTCTTCGATACGTCCAAGAAAGAGCCCAAGAGGGGCAATAATTGTATATTTCACTTGATGCATATGCATCAGATAGGATGTTATATGAAAGCACGGTAAAAGACTCGGAAGATGAAATACGGCCATCTAAATCAAGATGCCCAGGGATATCAACTCCACTGAAGGAAATCAAGCGGCGTGGAGTGGGAGATGGTGCTGGAATCACACGAGATGTCAATATAGTATTCATATGTCCCACTGGAAGTTTTGTTTCTGCATCTACAACAACGCATTCAAATTTAAGGACATGACCAATATCATCTGCTGTTGGTGTATATGTTTTGGACCGAGCAACTTCAAACCACGTTTCACTACCATTCCTTTGTGCGACCGTTGCTGGGTATAAGGGTGTCACTCCATTTGCCAAATTGCCAGCTGATTGTGATGGAGGCAAGCTTGTATTAACTACAGCACTGCCAGCATTATTGAAGCGCCCAAATTCTTCTTCCTCCTCATTTCCATTTTCATTGACAGCACTAGCAGCACGTTCATGCAGAACACGGTGATGTTGCCATGCATCTGAGAAACATTTGGTAGAGCAATGGTAACTCTTAGCAACCGGGATTTTGGCCTTAACACATCCAAGGCACTGTAGTGTAGCTTGCTCGGATGGGTGTACACTACAAATAGCGACTTTCTTATCACTTTGTATGCGGTACCTACATATGGTACAAATTAACAGGAATCAAAATAGCAACCAGAGTTAATGAAAGCTTAAATAGTAGAAAATTTTTCATTTAATTGACAACCAATTCATTAAGAAAGATGGGAGATTAAAGACAGTGTGAACTCAACTCACACGGCAAAAATCAATTACTTAGCGACAGTTCTCACTTCTCAACCACATGTTTGCATTGGCGAACGAGTGATTGTTGGCATGTCGATAAAAGAATGCTTGTTTTTTAGATTGGCAACAATTATTACACATTGGCAAATCTTACGTTACTATATTTTGTATATTATATATATGAAGACAATGTAGTCGGTGAGGAAACGGTTCGGTATGCATGATGGATATATCCATATAAATGATATAATAGTAATTTAAATTTCATATTCGCGTTAAAAGTCATTAAGAGAAATGTTACTTAATCTCTTAATTATGCTTAGTGATTTTTGTCAAATCTTAAGAATTTCACTTATGTATCTTATATGTTGACAATAAAGTCAGGACAGGATTCATATGCATGATGGATATTGACAAATATGTCGACCAACTTCTCCCATGAACCCAACGTGGGGCCCAACACCATCCCTCATAACCTACTGTCCTACTCACATCCAACACCCCTTAGCCCAGCCCAACACAACACCTAGAAACATATTCTAACCATGTAACTCCTCCCTTGACAATAACGTCAGGGAGACTCAGGACAGGATTTGTATACATGATGGATATTGACAAATATGTTGACCAACTTTTCCCGTGAATCCAATGTGGGGCCTAACACCATGTCACCATCCCTCATAACTATTCACATCCAACACTCCTTAAGCCCAACCCAACACACAACACCTAGCAGCATATTCTAACCTTGTAACTCCTCCCTTGGTACCGCTTCCCACCATCACCACAGACCCTAAACAAATACAAAGTGAAGCACACACATGTTTTTAATTTTCTTGTCGAACCAAAAAAAAAATTGTATATTTGATTTTGAAATGGAAAGATATAAACAAAAAAAAAACAAAAAAAAAAAAAAGATATTACCAAATAGATCCTAAAACTTCTAAGTGATCTTTGTCAAATTGCTAAAAATAAGTTAACAAATTACATCATGGAACCAGATACTTCAGATACACCTCAAACATAAGTAGTGTGTAATAGTCCCAGGAAAGGGGGTGGAAGCCAAAAATGCTAAAATTTATCACCCCAGCCACACAAGCAGTAGCATGATCTCATCTAATGAAAGTAACACATCAATCCAATTAAAAACAAAGATATCTTTCATACAACTATGCTCCAAAATCAAAATATTTCAAAAACAATTTTTTTTTTAATCCATTCAATTTTTGTAGCATAACATCATTGGATATGAGATTCTAACTGAAGACCACACTATCCTTTGCACCACTAGAGTCCTGCCAATAGCAAAACAGAAAAAAGTCATTCGGCAGTGGAGCCAGTTTAAATTATATCACACACTTCCTGAAAATATTGCCAAAATTGTTGCTCTTGCTTTCAAGAGCAGATACTGCGTTTCCTAAAGCTGTGAAACAAGGTAATTAAAGTCCCTAGTTCCCTACAACTAATGGATGCCCTTCTACAGTTCTACCTAGTAAGAAGCAGTTCAACCCTTAACTACTCTATGCACTAACAGGAGGATGATACCATGAAATTAAATGATAAGTAAAAATGCATTTGCCACATGCAGACCAATGAATGTAAAGATATCAGATGAATAGCTAATAATGCTGGCAGCTATAGCCAATTCAGCATCTTGGAAGAAAACAGCATCTCTCAAGATTGGGTTTAAGAACTAAAACTATAAAACTGAATACAGATAAGAAATACACTTTAGTACATGATATATTTCCAGACACAATGACAAGAAGAAACTAATAAATGCATTCAAAGTTGGAGCAAGCATCACTAGAGCAGTTCAAACAAGAAAGATAATAATCTCTAATGCAAAATGACATTTTCTTCAGTCAGCAACATATGCTTCGAAGGTCACATTTTCTTTATCAATAGACACCCAACACTTCCCTCCGGACAAACACAAAAGAAGGAAGGCATTCTAAAAGAGGCTTCATTCTCCTAGACATAAATTTTGTCTCCCGAATAAAATCCTACAACTCAGCATCAACAGGTCTAAACATGAAGTACCCTTTTTACAATTTGAAAGAATTCAAATGTATAAATGAGTACAGAGATCAAGCAATACCAATCTAACTGCAACTACAAATTAGAACAACTGAGAAAATAGTCAAATGCAGAAATATTTAAAGAATATGCAGAAATGAACTTACCATTTGTATCTCAAGGTGTGGCCGTCAATAGGCACGGAATCTAGAACATCGTCAGTAATAACAGATTTATCTGGGCGGCGCAAGAGAACATAAGGCGTGAGCTCGCAACCTACGATCGGAATGTCTGAAGGGAGGTGCACTCGCAGAACAGTCAGCATTCTGGGAGATGTGCAACGTCCCACTCTCTTCTCACTACTTCTTCACCTATAGCTACTACTAGGAAACCACCAGCGTCGAGAAAACTTAATTCTTCAATATCTAAACACGGGATAACAATCAATCGGCGGCGGACATGTGGCGGATCCGCCATCACCTGACCTCAGCACCAATCGCCAGCCTGACCTCCGCTTTAGCCCCTCTCTCTATTGCAGTCCAAAACCCTAAATTTCTGCCAGCAAAATCATATTCTTTTTGAAAAAACACCCCACAAAAGTAAATAAAAATGAAAACTTTCGAGAAAAGATTCGAAGATGGGAAGAAATGAAGCAGGAGCGGAGAGCTGAAAGAAAAAACGATCGAGCTTAGAGATTAGAGAGTGAAATGGAGTTTTAGAGAGATGGCATGGGATTTCATTGATTGGTGATTTAGGGTTTTACACAGAAGAGGAGAGGGGGGGAAAAAGAGAAGAAAGTTGTCCCAACATCTTTTTCATTTTATTTTATTTTCTTTTACTTTTATTATACACAGTATAATAAGAATATAAGAAAAAGGAGAATTTTTTTTTTGTCTATTTTAAATGAGAGTGGCATGATATTTTTGTGTTTTCTATCTCTCAAATTTGTCCAGTTTTTAGATGTACTTTCTCGTATACCTTTTACCCTATAACCTGATTTTTCTTTACTAAATTATGTTAAATGTAAATACTTTTCTATATATTTATATAATTCTAATTCATTACCAGTAATAAAAAAAAAAATATTACAAAATATGATTCCCTATTAAAACCATAGCATCTAATGTCCACGATTTAAAGTGATACTCCGTATTATTTATAAATTATTAAAGATGTCATGTAATAATTGAATATAAAAGGAATTAGATGGTGAATAGTAAGGAATTATTTTTGTAAGAAAGTATATCATCTTTACATACAACGAGCTTGTTTGGTTATCAGCGGTTAGTGGTTAGCGATAGCGGGTTGTGTTAGCGGTTATCAGATAGCAAATTGTATTAACGTGTTTGACCAGTAGATTACTACTTAGTCACGCATTATATTAGTAGTTTATAAAAAACACCGCTACCTTTCCGCCATAAAACTTAGCTGTTCTAGATTAACGGTTTAACATATACACCCATCGATCATATCATCACCTACTCCATACTTCAATCCATCCACCTCTCAATAATAAATAACCCTAATAATAATAGCATAATAATAATAATAAATAATATAATAATAATAAATTCAGAAAAAAAAAAAAAAAAAAAAAAAACTGGCTCCCCTCCTTGGCTCTTGTATTCCCGACTTTTCCCGTCCCACATTGGTGGGAAAAGTGGAAATGGAGCCATGTGAGGCTCCTTAGCCTCAAGCTCCAACAAGTTCATCGCCTCGTCGCCCACCTCTTGGGATGGGCAACATTCGAGGAGCCTGGCTCCCTCAAATAAAACGTTTATAGTTTTTTTTTAATAATATATACAACAGTGGCGTTTTGGGGAAAATTAAATTTTCTCGCTAAAGCGCCTAACTGCAAGACGCTGTAATTTTTTTCGCGGAGACAATCCCGCAACTGGCGTGTCTCCGATGAACCGATGAGGCTAAAAATGAAATAGATGGTGGTGTTGGTCCTCAACTGGTCTTTGGCTACCTGTTCTCATACTCGGCTACGAGTTCTAGTTTCACAGTTCCCAAGCATAGAACCCTAGCTCCGGCCACCAAGATGCTATCTTCGGTTGCAGCTAAATACCCTTTCTTGATTGACAACGTTGAAAACAGAACTTTCAATCTAATGCCGACCTCGACCGGAAAGAGATGGCACCAAGACAGAGAGAAAGAGATAAAATACGCGTAAAAGATCTTTACAGGTTACGCCAAAGAGACTAACAATCAAGAGAGAATAAAATACTATCAATGATGACTTCATGACATCCAAGTAGATATACCGGGATGTTA